>JAHDVE020007958.1:0-79531 GCA_022606495.2 Halesus radiatus | reverse complement strand
TTTTCAATGGAGTCTGCTCAAAGGAGATAGCGTTGATTCCGTCCGTGCCGGTGCATGTGCGTAAAACTCGACGGACGCGAGCGGAACATCCGTTCACGGTTGATGTCAGCTTCATGAGAATGGGTTGTTTTACCAACTCATTTTTGTGTAAATCAGCTCTTATGTGGAATGAGCTACCGACATCTGTCTTTCCTCCAACATTTAATCCGGACCTCTTCAAATCCCGCATTAACAAATCTCTTCCTACAGCCCCCTCCTTAACCCGCCTCACAACATTACCCAACCGTATAGCGATGTAGTTATCCTGTACGTGCTCTGTACAAACAGGTGCGCTTTTGTGAGGTCTAACATAACAAAAATTGGTGGACCGCACGGACCGTCATGGGGGGGTACATCACTTATTTATGTCGTAATTATTACATACACATTATATTTGTTACAATGAATTTCTACATACTTTTATTTGCAAAAGATTGAATTTTGTTTGTGACACTGATGAGTTAACATTGTTTTTGATATATCCACATATATGGTGACAGTTTCGTAGTGGACAAAAATTGATTTGAGATTTTTGCAACTGTCTTGTGTTTCAGACTTCTTTATATTCATAATTGAAAATGTTAACTCTCTTATATAGGTTTATTTTGAATTTGTATACCTCTAAAAAAAACACCGTATAGAAGCGACCCATTCTCATGTGACAAATGTCAACCGTGTCCAAATTTTGGGCGCGCGTTTGGCATGTTTACCGATAATGCACCGGTGCTGAAGGGATCAATGACACTAGTTTCTTGGAGCATCTTCCAATAAAAATACCGGTAGAACAAGGACAGCATTCCCGCCTGATGTTTGTGCTCCAAAGATTGGAATCCGTTTGTTCAGATAGGTGAATCTATCAAATGGACCGCCTGTTTCTGCACGGAGTCATGTGAATCAAGCAGTAATTTAGCAGGGGGTTTACTAACACGTGTCCTTTTGTTCAAATACTGACCATTTTCACCAGTAATCATGAGTGGTCCTTTTCGGCATACAAATTAATCCCCACTGACAACAGACAAAGATTATCTTCCGAAACCATTCCAAAACTGGTTTTCATCGCTTACAGTGCGTCTTTTTTGCTTATTATATTTAAAACTTTACTAGGAATGGTAATTATTATTCCTTTATTTTTCGTGCTTATTTCAAGGTTTTTTGTGTGCATTTTCCACTTTTATAAAGTGTATTTGGCTTGCATATTTCAAAGTTTTTTTTATTGCATATTAATGTGTTGCCCGGGAGTAGCGATTTTTGGTCTTACTGAAAGTATATGGAATTTGATCTTTGCCAATTTGTAAAGTTACGTATTATTGCATATAACTGTGCACTTTACTTATCTGAACTGTGCATTACTGAAAACGTCCATTATTTCCAATCAACGTCTGCCCTAAACCATGTCCAAACCCGCAATCTGCGTTTCCAACGCGGTTTAGCGTGATTTACACCAATCGGTACGCCCAAGGTTGGCAATGCTTTTGCCAGGCATAGTTAGAGAGGATGGACTGTTGTACAACTCTCTGGCTTACATGTCTTGCTTCATTCACTTTCGTACTTTTATTATTTATATAGCAATAACAGTTATAAACACCAATACAATGCAAAAGTGATAAGAAATTCATAACTTGAAAATTATATAACATAATAAGTAGTTTGCGCTTAAAATTATTGTTGGGCAAGTGGAAAATGTCCGCATTTTCCTCGAGGCAGTTAACCTAGTAAGTCTTCCCAGAGACATCACCATTGGCAAGTTAGATCTGCACCTGGGAAGAAACAGAAGCCTGTGTTGGCGGCCTTGTGTGAAATTATCAGGGACATAAAATCCTATTTCAGCCAGGATATCAGGTATTAATAATATACGTTCAATGATTTATGAGCCTTAAAAGGAACAGCTACGCTACTTGTTTCATACAAAACTTAATTTTGGATTTGAGGCCAAAATACCCATCCAAACTGAATGATATATATTTTCAGTTTGGATGGGTATAGCACGCATGAGAAGTATTTTAAAAAGCGTCGAAAAAAAATCAATTTTCATAATTTTAGAGGCAACTTAGAAAATTATTTGCAGGTTTATTGTATTTTTTTTTAAAAAGATTTCATATTTGCTATGTAAATTTATTTTATATTTCATTATATTTTCAAAGTAGACGGGGGTAAAACTTTTTTTTTAGAATCACCGTTAGCCCCCAAATAATTGTTAAAGGTGCCTCTAAAATCGCGAAAAATCTATTCCTTTAATGGCCTATATTTCATAATGTAAAACAAAAATAAATAAATCTTTTTTAATCCGTACTTGATATTTACTATACTTTTTGATTGAAAAAAATTCATTAGATTTAGGTGAGTATTTTGGCCTCAAATCCAAAATTAACTTTTGCATGAAACAGGCCGCAGGTTCAGGTTCTCCTAGAACTAAAGCTGCAGACACCCACCATTCCCGAGAGAAATGCTGTTGGAAACAGTCATGGGTAAAAACCAAACTCTCATGTAGAGGAAACATAAGAATTTATTTTGTATTTTCTTGACCATTAGTACATAGACGGTGTTCTCTGGCCCCCGTACGTGAGATCCACCCTTGAGAATGCTACACACTAAACTACAGTAAAGCTGGCTTAAAACTTCAAGGTTTATCAACTCGCATACATCGTCTTATACACATACTTTTCTGTTGTTCTAACTCTTGTCATGACCTGACTCAAGTACTTGATTCACTTGATCGAACCGTGTCTTCCTCGGGCATCCCCGACGTCTTCTACCATTAATGTTGTAGATATTTGTTTTTCAGATTATCATTTTATGTATTTTATTCAGTTGTGGTTTTCTCTTAAAGTGCATTTGTACAGTGAACTCCCATAAAAAAGATAATATAATGTGGAAAACATGTAATATAATTTGACCACACTTTAAACAGTGCGCTATTTAAATTCCGTGCAAAAAAAATCATATTAATACTGCCCGAGAGTGAGTCCAAACTGAATCCCATGCGTACGTTATAAATTCAGCACCTTTAGGACTTTCTTTTCTAAGAAATAGTTCACACAGAATATACTTTTGTTGTGCTTCAGTGGTAAACCGTGGAAGCGTGCAAACCTTAAGAATCTGTTGCTGAAAGCTGTCTGGGTGCGCAGCGACTATGGGATTTATTAACACCAAATTTGTACCGCATAGCCTTTTTCAAAAATCAATAGTCTTTTTTGTGTGATTATTGTGTTTTGGGTTGTTATTAAATTAAGTTAATTACTGAAGAATTTATTTTTTTCAAAAACGTTCAGTTTCGTATTTAATTTTTTTTTAATAATCTACTACATTATGTTCATTAGCCACAGATGCTTTACTGAATCGCCAAATTGTATCTTGTTGCTAGGTCGCTAATCTCTGTTGCGGTGATATGATGAAATTCTTTTAGATATAATAAAAAATTTGAATAATTATGGAATAGACCAACATGTAAAACAAATTAATTAAATTATAATAAAGGTCATATTAAATGCAATAGATTTATAGAATACAGCGATGAATCGTCGTGAATGGTTTACCAACAAGTTAGTTATTTTCTGGTAGAGTACACTGAATATATTAGTATGCGGGTGTCTGAAATTGAATATCTGATTTGGCAACTTACATTGTACTGTTACTATCCACTCTGTAATTTTTTCGCATCTATAATTAGGTGCTTCTTATCGGCTTGAAGTCATTAAATACCTCACATTCTTAAGGTTTATATTTGTCCACGGAGATTGCTTCTTTCAATAGACATGCAATGTATTAATACATTTTCTTTCTTTGCGCTGGTAGTGGCCACAATAATTAATGTGATATCCATTTTGAAATGACATATTTTAAATATTGATTATAATATTTTGAATGAACACCAAACTTATTTTTTGATCTTTTAAATCAAATAATTTGCTGGAATACGAGATATCTAATGGTACATCTTGTGTGAAAATATTCTAAAAATAAAATATTTGGCAAGACTTTGTTTCTTTTAGTAAACAGATTTTGAGTGTTTGAAATTTGAAATCTCTTTCTTACTTATTTATGAATCTGAAAACAAAATATTTCAGTTTTGCATTTCACTGCTTTTATAGTAGTCGTTTACTGACATCTATGGTCGTATACAGAAATAAAACCCACTAACAAGGCTTGTATCGATCTACGTTCATCCGAGATTCGCACCGTTTTCAACGGCATTTACTTATGAATTTGCACGCCAGATGTCGCTAATGGTAACTTATTTCATTATTTTTCATAGCTGCAAACTTGTGAACATCATTTTTATTTTTTATTAATCTTGATAAAACATAATTACAAAGGAATGTTCGATGTCTCTCTCACTGGGAAAATTCCTGTGTCGAGACAGACGTAGGAGGTACACAAATTATATATTTAAATAAACAAAATATAGGAACAAAGATGTGGAAGAAATTTAAAGATATTATACCTACCTATACGTGTATAGTGCTTTAGGTTATATATGTTATATTTTGATAGTTTTATAATCCAGGTGAGGAGAGTAAGGCTGCTCTCTGACGGTTCAATGAGGAATGAACTTTTCACTCGCTACTGGAGACACTGCGCAGAAAAGTCCTACAATGGACTGCGTTGCAAACCGTTACCTTACTTTAGTAAACTTGACTCTTCTATGCAGTGTCTGCAGTAACGAGTGAAATGTTCGTTCCTCACCGGACCGCCTAAATGTAAAAATAAAAATTGTATTTCATATGCCTAGAGACAAAGATAGATTGAAAATTGAGTAGCGGGACCTCTAAGAATATGTATTACAGTAGTTAGCAATAATTGGATGACCTATTTTAATAATCAAAAGTTTCATTTCTATTTGTCTAGTATTTATCACGCCTATTGAATTAATTATATAGAAGTATAATTTTATGTTTCCGGGTTCGACTCCTACCGGAAGTGCAAGAATCCCCAATGTTAAACTTAAAAATGTGTATTGATTGTTAACTGGTTAAGTACGACTTACATTGTAATAATTGGCATGGTTTGAAATTACATGTTTTGTAAGTAGGTATATAATATTGTTAATTATAATTAGATAGGTTATTAGCTCCCGCGGGTAGGCTTCTTGAAGTACCTAGCCTAGCAGGTATACACACGGGTACACATTATTTTATGTAAAGATATTATTAAAAAAAACATTCTAAATACATAATAGTACCTCCTGTTTAAAATTAAATACTACACTTCTCTAACTACTAACAATCACGCCGTTTCGCCGCACGGGTAGGCAGATAGGATGGATCGCCACACTACTCTATTGACACGCGCTCCTCGCTTTTTTCACGCTAATAAGACATTTTTTTTTAAAAGAAATACAAATATTCCCCGATTACGAATAACCTGACAATATTTGAAAATCTCCTACTACCATCACAGTAAGTGGAAGATGTTGCCACTGACCGGTCAAATATATTTGTATGAGCGCCCTTGAGGTGATTTTTCATAAAAAAATGGCGCTATACAAATCAACAAACGAAAAAAAGAAAACGACAACAAAATATTTGGGCCTTATAGTAGATTCTCAACTCTCGTGGGATCTCCACATAAATCATGTAAAGGAGAAAATTACCCCCATAACTGGTGTGCTATATAGACTTCAGGATTACTACCCATTCCGTTACTAACTGCAGTATATTACGCCATGGTACATTCACACATTTCCTATCTCTGCTGTATCTGGGACTTTGCCTCGAAGAAATTGATTGCTGATCTGCAGGTGGTTCAAAACCGAGCCCTCAGAAATGTTTTTGGACTTCCATGGGACATTCATGTCAGGGACATCTACTCAGTTTCCGGTATCCTTCCAATCACGATCCTTCCTAAGTATGAAATCACCAGCACCATCCTACAAATTGCTCAACAATCAACTCACACTAACGTCAAGCCACTTTACAATCAAGACATCCACAACCACAATACTCGAAATAACAATAAAATCCGCATTCCTCAAACACACTACAAAATATGGAATAAAATCTTTAAACTACATTGCCTACACACTTTATAATTCGCTTCCAGATATGTACAAAACCATCCAGAAAAATAAAAAATCTCAAAATGATGGTATAAAGCAGTGATTCCCAAAGTGGTCTATATCGACCCCCAGGGGTCTATGACAACCTGCAAGGGGTCTATGTCGGCGAAAAAAAATTTTGGGGGTCCATGAAATGAAAATGGGGGTCCACGATACTGGATCTCAACATACACTGATAGTACCTATTTACTTACTACTATCTTATAATATAAAGAGATGTACATTATTTATAAAAGTACCTATGAAGTAAAAAATTATTATATTTGTTTAGAAAATTGTGTAAGTTGTAGGATGTAGGCATTCGCTTTGTGATCGCAATACATTTTTAACTTGTCATAATTATATACCAGTATTATCTTGTTATAAGCATACGCACAGTAAAAATCTTGTCAATTTTTGTTTCAGAGTTTCGCGAACTTGAACTGACTTGTTCAATTTGTCAATCTATAAATACGAATGCGAGACAAATACGTTTATTCGTTTCCCGAATCTTGAAAAAGAAAGTGCTAAGAAAATATTAAAAAATATATAAACGGGTAGTTTATCACACAAATTATAGTGAATCAGAGTTATTTTGTTTGAGAGTGCCGGAGAAAGGTTATTATTTTTATTATTTTTTATTAAATTTTAGTTTTGTACTCGTACTTAGCAAAGATAGATAAATTACGCCAATCATGACTTCAGTTATTTGTAGTTTAATATTCAAATCATGCAAAATTACACGAGTACTCCCTCAATAGTTTCTTTTTCAAAGTTTTAGCAATCTGTATTATAATTACAGTATTATATAATTATAATACATAATTATAATACATAATTATAATTATATGGAATGTTTTCGGAAAAATCTAAAAAAAGACAACTGTACGTACATATTACGTATGTATTTAATTGTTAACATACATGTTTTAATTTCGTTTCCATCGTCGTACCTAGTGGAAAGGGGGTTCAGTGCTGTTACCAATCTCCTAACGAAAAAAAGAAACAGACTGGACATCATTGGCCGAGGAGATTTAAGATTAAACCTGACAAAATTGACGCCAAATGTTGATAATTTATTATTAAAGTAGTATCAGGTTCATCCTTCCCACTAAAAACATTTACTTATTGCTTAGTTTATTTTATGTTACGTTTATTTTATATAACAGATACAAAATTTTAGTTTGAATAGTTTTAATTTAAATTCAATTAGTAAATGTATTAAACTTAACATTTGTTTTTAATTAGAGTTTTTAACACTAAACTTCACTACAGTTAGAAATTTATGAAAAATCAATATCAGGTAAGTAGGGGGTCTACCAAAAACCGAAAAACATGGCAAGGGGTCTACGACACAAAAAAGTTTGGGTACCTCTGGTATAAAGGAATACTTTTTAAGGATATTTAAAATGAAAATCAGTAAATCCATATTTGTATATTTTGTTGTTCCCTTATATGTTTTCTCTTATGTCTTGTTCTATTTAACTTGGCCTTATAAAATTATTTCTGTTTGTATGTGAAACTTGTATTTTTGATATTTTCCTGTCAATGTAAAATTGTATGTACTATCTTCTACCTATGTATTGTAAATTCCTTCCGTCCTAAAATGAGTTTTGAAACTCATCGGGATTGCCTTAGCAAGAAATAAATATATAAAAATAAAAAAAATCGTCCAATTATTATTATTATCATTATATATTCAATATTACGCAATGAAACTTTATAATTGCATGCCCACCACTCTGAAACAACTACTAACTGTAAATATAATATCTACAATTAATCTAAAAAAATACGTCGCAGCCTGGATCAAAAAACAAGGTATTCATGTTTTTCAAAAGATGATAAAACCAAACCAAACACAACCCAATACATAAAATACTGCTTGCTTGATAGTTCCTTCTCTCTTTTTCCGTGCAATATACTTTAATACTATCAAACTTAGTCCAAAATATCTATAATTACATGTCTATTATTTTTTAAAGGATTTGCCTACTGTAACCATAACAAAAACAAAAAATGTATTTCTCTTCAAATTTTATACCTAATTTACATTTGTATAGCAGAACTAAAACATCAAAGCAAAACTAATTAATGCACATCAATACTTGTACCATATTTAACACATCCACATATAACACACCATATAACATTCCATTCACAGTATCACCTCTTCAAACCTTCCTTACTCTCCACATTATAAAACACCATACAAAGCACTTTTATTATACTATAAAAAAACATGTTATGGTTAATGAATATTTGGAGCAGGTCGATGAGTTTATATTTGGAAAGTATGATTACGAGAGATGGAAAGACTGATATTGAAAAATATGATATTGACGGGATATTGAAAAAAGGGTGAATGCAGGAAACTCCATTAAAAGAGGACTGAACGCGGTTGAGGCAAACAAAAAGTTGTCCAAAGAAGCTGAACTAGCAGTCCACAATGGAGTGCTGATACCAACCCCGATGTATGGCAGTGAGGCATGGAACTGGTAGAGGAAGGATGAAAGTACACTGAAAGCTGTAGAAATGAGATCTCTGAGACGAATGTGTGGTAAAAGCATGTATGATCGTGTGATAAATGTTGAGATTCGTAAAGAATGCAAGGCTGATGCATGCGTGATGAGCAAGATTAAGAAAGGGTCGCTTAGATGGTTTGGGCATGTAAAGCGAATGAACAAGGAAAGAGTGTAAGAAGAATATATGACGCGAATGGGAATGGAAGAAGCCGGGGACGTCCGAGGAAGGCATGGCACGATCAAGTGAATCAAATACTTAGTCGGGTCGTGTCGAAAGCCGGAATAACAGAAGAAAATGTATGATCCGTTGTATGAATGTGAATGGAGCACGAAGTGTTTGCCAAGATCGAGTTGTTTGGCGCTCGTCCTCTCTGCCTACCCCTGCGGAGAAACGACGTGATGGTTAGTTAGTTAAATGGTACCGTATAATATGTAGATATCAATAAATACATGGCCCCACTAAAAAGTATTTTATTCAATCGGTCGTACCATATCTTCGTTACTAGTCATTACTTACTATCAAATTCTACGATATTTTGAGTTATTTGTAGTGGCGGTGTTGCGAACGATTTGTCCAGTTTTAGAGACCTCCAGAAAATGGTTTCGTGGTTGTCATAAAATACACATTGATAAATAAATTCAGTAAGTTTATCAATGGGCAATGGATACCTAGTAACTGTTGACTGGAATCCCGAAGAAGGTTGGCTGGTAGTGTTAGTACTAATCTAGTATAAATGTTGATTGTTTGCGTCCTTCAACGTCGAACTTATTGACTTACACCGAGAGCCCAATGTTCGGAATCTCTGTACTCTCCTCTAGACCTGTCGAAAGAAATATAATTTTTATGCTCGCCATTTAAGTAGTAATATTATTATCACTATTTGCTGATTATTGTTTACTTATTATTATTTACCTCTTATTATTTACTCACTATTTGTTAACAAAAATATGGTCACCCTATGATTGTGGCTAATTGGAGCACACATACTTTATTATAGTTTGGGTTACAACGAAATTATTATTGTTGTAATCTATAAATGTACGCCCCAACTTAAACTTTTACTATAGATTTTATAGTTTTTTATAGTCTGAATAACTTTGGTATTATTAATATATATATATATCGTTTCACTAAAATTGTATAGCCGCTCATCTCAACACAGGACTGTCCTAGTGAGACGAGTAGCTAATGTTTTTGTTTTTTAAATTTAAGAATAGATAAATATAATAAATATTTAAGTACAAAACATCTTTGAAACTCTAGTCCCAGCTGCTTTCAACCAGTGGCGGTTTGTGGCATTTCTTATCGGAAGGTTAAATCGGAGATTAAAAAAGTAAGAAAAACAAATTCTTTCTTTATCTATAAAAAAATATTGTGTTGCTCTTTTCCATATTATATATATTTTATCCCAGATGTAAAGTAATTTCATGGTATAACTGCCCCAGAAATTAGCGAACTAGGAACAAGAAACAATTCGGCGATTCTTTAAAACGTCTATGTTAATGAATAATAGTAAAGTCGTAGGTTGCAAAAAACACTTTTAAATACGAAAAACACAATTTATGTAAGAAAGTTTACTGTTCGTTTTTTTTTTTTATATATATATTTTTATATGGAATGAACTATCATCTTCAGTAATTAATTTATTTTAATAAAGACTTTAAACACGTTCCGTACAATTTTTTTTTATCAACATATCTATGGCTGCGCACACGGTCGCCTTGTAGATTCCGAAGGATTGTACGATCGGCCCGGTTTCCCGCCGAAGTTCCACGAGAATGACATTGTATGAACTATTCCTTATGATAGAAAGCCCCCATAGTCACTGAATTCATAACGCACATATGGAACTCATTTCAAACTTGCTCTCGGGCAGTACTTGCTCTTTTTATGGGAGTTTACTACACGAACGCATGTGTTACAGAAGACCGCCACCGCTTTTGACTCTCCTGCCAGTGGGACTATGGCATCCCCAATTGGGGTATGTTGGGAGGCTGGAGGGAATGGGATCGTCGATTTATTAATTGTATCAACCATAAATACGTATACATTCAGAATCAGCGTTTGTTATTCCGAATATGTTTTTTGAAGCCATAATATTTTTCACTGGAGTTCCTTACTAAGGAACATGGAAGTAAAAATAAATTTAAAAAATTAAACATTAACTTTGTTTATTACATCACTTTTATTTTCTACTTTAGCCGACCGGGTTTCGCTACTACCGTAGCTTCTTCAGGGCAGTATACAACTAAACTATGAACTAAGATACACATGTGTTATAGATTGATAAAAACAGGCGAGTGGAAGGCCAAGGGCGGGAGATCAGCAGGTACCTGCTGACCGGGAAGTGTGTGTACTTTGTTTATTGGGAATAATTTAAGAATTGGACTTTTATTTAAATTTATTTGATTATTTATGAGTCTACTTGTAGTGTTTTTGGCTTTCCTTATTTCTAACGTTTCTAAGTTATCTAGTATCTCGCCTATTTAGATCTAGCCCAATTTAAAGCATCGTGCACCTTTTTGTCATCCTTTCTCGTTGCATTATTTATTTTAGTCCCCACTCGACAATTTAAGATTGAAATGACGATGAAAAACTGTGTTGTGTACCCGGAATGTTTTGACTTATTGTGACGCAGTGTCACCTGAAGTGCTGGTGTTCCACCCTCCCCCCCCCCCTCAGGGGGCGAAGGGAGAGACCACCTGCGGGACGGGACCCAAAGCCCGGACCTCAAGGGCCATAGGAATAATAATCTTTATACAATTAAACCGTGCCACTTTTCCGGTGTCCCCAATTTTTTTGTCTCAATTCGATGAGAATCGATTCCGCACCATCTGAATCTAGAGTATAACAAGTTATTCTTAATTTAGGTACCTACTTAGACAGCTTTTGTTATTAATCAAACTAGCAACAATCAAATCCATCATCATTTTATTCCGCTTGTATTCGGGTGGTTGAATACCGTTTGGACAAGGCGCCTCCAGGCGTCCTTGTCCCGTGTAACTTAAGCGGCCTCCGTCCATTGCAGGCCAAGCCTCTCCTCGCACGGCCTCTGCTTTCCCCAGCCTTGTCTGGGTCGATCAACTGGACGTCTTCCCCTTGGAATTGTCGCCAGTATTTTATCCGAAAGTCTGAAATAAAATCCAGATTTTAAACATAATTCGTCTTATTTAGATTCTTACGCGTCAGTTCAGTGGCGCTGGTATACCTTCGCTGTGTTTAAGTCAAGTTTCTCACTATTCCGACCTTACGCTCAGCATCATGTTTACACCGAGTTTATAAGTCGGACTAACTTCAGCAGGGTGGTAACCATCGATATTGGTCGATGGTGGTAACAATTCGATTTATGTTGTTCTTAGTCTGTCGTTATGTCGACTGCATTGGTATATACTCGTATATCCAACTATGCATAAGAACTTCGTTTCGTGTACAGTGTACACTTAATTCTTGTGAACCGTATTTTTCCTACTGTATCGTTTTGTCGACTGCACTGCATAGGTATATCCAACTGTGCATAAAAACTTCGATTCGTACACACTTAATTCTTGTGAACTGTGTTATTTCAAAAATATGTTAAAATAGAATCGACTGTATATACTACAAAATTATTCCTTCACAGAAAAATAATAAATAATATTAATAAAATGGTCAATTTTTCTGAGCTCCGTTTAGTGACTATAATCACTTCAAGGGCGCTTTACATCTTGTTACAGTTTGTATCCCCTTTCAAATAGATACGTTTTTAGACTTTTCTTAAAGGTTTCGAAATTGCTTTCTGACTTTAAAGATATTGCGATGGTTTATTGTAAAGAAAATGTTTTTATTTTATTTTGTCTAATTCACCAAATAGGTAGGTACCTACCTGCCGGGGCACGATGGGTGGGTAGGTACCTACTTACTTGGAGTTATCGCCATGGGTGGTCCCACAGTCACAGCCGTGGATGTATTAATATTAAACACCGCTGTTCAAACACCACTTGCTAGTTGCTAGGTATGTGAGATGCCGAGATGTGGGCGCCTACCTCTCTACCTGTAACTATAATGTACTGTAGGGTGGACTGTCACTCGATGTATGTACATTTGTTTTCTGAGATGTTGTTCTCTCAGGAGTTTTGAAAGTTACGTAGATAGACGTATTAAAAAAACTAAAGGATGTTTTTGAAAATTTTTGCCTTAGATACAGGCCCAAGATAGTATGGAAATTAAAAAAAATATGTATTCGAAGAAAGCGATCACTTTGTGACTTAACATTATTCTTAAATGAAAAAAAAATCTATGTTTAAAGCTACTTTATTGAAGTTAATACATATGTCGACCGGTTTCGGTTAATCTTCACCTTCCTCTGAACTGTAATATATATATATTTTAAATTTCTATATAAATTTGACAATTTCAGAAGTTAGGTAAGGTATTTCTCATCTATTCATAAGTACTTAACTATTATACTATACTCAAATTTTCTGGTATACACAATTGTTTTTTTCTGTACTATTCTTCACATCTCTTTATACTTAATTATTATACTTTTCTCTAGATATGTTGTATTACCATACTATGTCAATACTAGCTTTTTCCCTTCTATTTTTGTATAATGGCACTTCGAATGAACTAAACTTGTCAATTTGACTGTCCTAAAACGGGATTTGTTCCCAGTTGGGCAGTCAAAGCTTTCTTACATTTTATTGTGATGTGTGTTTTGGAAAAAATAAGGATAGATATAAGAAATGCGTGTATATAGAATTTTAGTCCTCACTAGGAGATCTGTGAGTAGTACTATGAACAACTTACTTGAAATACATAGATAATATTAGATAAAGAAAGTAAGAGGGAAAGAAACAGCATGTCAGAGTAAGGCAGCGCATCAGATAATGGTGGTAGAGGGGTAGGGTAGGAATTACATGTGAATCTGTATTTTAGGTTAGTTTATATGATCACGGTCCCGAGGAAGGTTAAAATTAACCGAAACCGGTCGACATATGTATAAATTCAATAAAGTATTTTTTAACAAAGAACTTTCATTTAAAAAAAACATGTTTTTAACTGTGTCAGTATTCCAATGCGCAACTTTTGAGACCCCTGACGCATTCAAATAAGAAAAAAATGCTTTGGCGATCCACTCTGGAGCACAACTGTGTCTATTTTGTGTATTGTCATATCACAAAAAGTGGTGCCCTGCGACAACCAACCTGTCAGAATAGGGTCGACAATTTTGTTAACGGTTTTCCATTACATAATATGATAATATCCGTAACAATTCTAACTAGTTCCCAAACATTTGCTTCACTTCAAATAATATAATATGAATATATCCGCCCTGCATATTGTCGTTCTTTATATTCTCTGAATATCAGCCTTCTATCGCTCTTCAGTTTATATAGTCTTTATACATATAGATGGTTTGGGCATCTAGAGCGAATGAATGAAGAAACGAGTGTAAGGAGAATATATGACGCGAATGTGAATGGAAGAAGAAGCCGGGGACGTCCGAGGAAGACATGGCACGATCGAGTGAATCAAATACTTCAGTCGTTCCGTGCCAGAAGTCGGAATAACAGGAGAGAATGTATGTGACGTTGTATGAATGTGAATGAAGCAAGAAGTGTATACCAAGTCCGAGTTGTTTGCCGGTCCGTTCTCTCTGCCTACCCCTGTGGGGAAACGGCGTGACGGTTAGTTAGTTACATGGTTATTCAAAATGATGAACTCAATTTTGTACGGTTTTATTTAATTCCTGAATTATACGTTATATGTGAATGATCTACATAGCAATTGAAAGAGGAGGTCCGAAAGCTTTGAATCCCACCGCTAGATTGCTCATAGATGCGCAAACGACCGCCGCCAGAATACTCGCGCCGCCAAGCAGTCATTTCGCGTCAGCTGTGAGTAAAATGGCTACTATGCAGCACAAGGTTTTCTATATTTGTGAGTTCTGCAAAACTGATTCGGCAACTGTATTATTTGCCTATGGGATGTCTGATTCAATCATGAAAATCTCGAGCAATAAAATACATATTTTATAGTCTGGCAAACAAGAGAATGCGCTTGTTGGTGGTTTATGCGCAAAAACACATTTTGGTGGTAAGCGGTGTCGACCGGAAAAAATCACCAATCACCATTCTGGATTTTCAAAACATTTCGAATAGCGTAGGCAAAACTGTGCAGTACATGGAGGGCCAAGCGCATTCTTTAGTCTTTCCATTCTCTACAACTGCTCGTGAAATTCCACGAATACCTAACTAGTTTTACCTATAGGTATCCAAGCGAATATTGGATATTACACGGTACGGAAGTATTGCTTGCATATAGGAGGTACAGGTGTGTCATTCTTGTTATTTGACTTCCAATTCCAGTAAAATTAAAACATTGGGTTGTTTCAAGGTACAGGATTTTTCTTTCTTGTTATTTTATTTGACTTCAAAAAAAGAAAATTCCAGTAAAATTAAAACACTGGGTTGTTTCAGATTTGTTCGAACTAATCGATAAAAATAATCCACTGTAAAAATTAAATATTCAAAATCGACCATCATAACACTTGTTGTGCGTTGTATGTGTGTATGATAATATGTCCGTAATTTAATAAAAGTTTATCAGGAAATCCTGATAATGTCAATGGAAACAAGTGTCGTCATGTCGCCTATTCCTGTGAATTTATCAATAAAGGTCAATGCACGTCTACCAGCACCGCGCAGTGCAGACGCGTAAAGTGGCAGGCACGGCAAAATTACTTACGTACACTATCTATGAACACATTCACGCGCGGTGTGATATGGACATTTTCACCAAAGTTTGTACATGTTTTAAATCATTCATGGTAACGGAATGGAAAAATATCATGCCCAAGTTTGTAATAAAAATTATATAAACATTGTATTAATCAAAATTATGTTGAAATATTGCTCTCACTGACTCACTAATAGAAGAGGAATCTGCTGGATATATAAATTAGTTAATCTACTCTTAATTTCATTGATAAAATAATATTACCATAATTTCAAATATGCACAAACTTTGATACTTTTCATTATTCTATAATGTATAACAATAAAACAATCGATCTAAATTGTGGGACATGGCGAAAACGTATTGTACGGCGAAAATACCGATATGAATACTCCCTTCTGTGCTGTGCCCGCCACTGTACGTGTCTGCACTGCACGGTGGCGGTAGATGTGAATAGGCCTTAAGGCGTCTTAATATTTATCAGGCCGCCACTTCCTGTTAATTCATAATTTTCCTTTTTATATAAAATATCACCTCAAAGGTGCTAACAATATAATTGTTAAAATTATCTTTAAAATATGAGTTCTTTTTGCATAGATAAACGATATTTATTTATGGATATAACTTTTTACAGAGTTTTGAGTTCCGCTCTGAGCTCTCGACTACAAATCCGAAGGTCGCGGATTCAAATCCCGGCGTGCGCAAGTAAATTTTATTTAATTAATTTGTGTTGTTTCACAATTAATTCAGTTAAAATAATATACAGTATATTTTCTTTTTAAAAAATAAAAACAATAACTTTGTTTACATCACTTGCACGTTCCAGAGTGGAAGATACTCTCAGTATCGCCCTGGTGAAAGACCATCATTCAGAATTGAAATGTTGCTTGAAATGGCTTTTACTCGTGTTTGGTGACCAGATCTGAATAGCCAAGTATTTACTCACCTTCCTCTTCTCCTTCCCGTCCGCCTTCAGCCTCACAAAATTCCACAATTGGGGATGCCATAGTCTCACTGGCTCCAGACGGTTGGGAGCAGTTGGGACTCGTGATCTAGGCTTCAATCTGTGCACTTAGATTCGAACCTAGGTGATAGAATGATATCTTATAATAATTTTGGTATAACCGGATGACTCTCAAATTCGTTTAGTTGCATACCCGAAATGTTAAAGTCATGAACTTTTCCGAAGATCTTCGGTTGTTAAGCGTTCGAACTTGAAGTTTTCGGGTGACCGCGAACTCGCTGGTGAAATCTTGTGAAGTGTGAAACCAATTGAAGTCCCTGGAGACAGCTTCAGTTTTATATTGAGTATTGCTCAATTTTTCTTTTCTGGAATCTTGTGACAGAGTTCAGTCACCCGTACTTTAGGGCTTTTCCCAAAAAAAAAAACAATTTTCTTCCATTTATTGGCATCCAGGTTTCCTCAATTTCAACATCTTGTAACAAGGGGAAGAAAAGCCCCACGCGAGGGCGATCAGTGTAACAAGGGGAAGAGGATGGGTCCCCACGTTACGGCTCCAGTGTAACAAGGGGGGGGGGGGGGGAGGACACGTTGGATGCTGGTGTAACAAAGGCAGTTTAACTCACCTCGAGGCCAGAAGCAGGGCTGATCTCAGGTTCCACCAGGTTAGCTCAGCTGGTAAGGCATCTCAAAGTCGAAGGCCGGCCGCAGCCTTATATCCGGGAAAGGTAACTAACTACTCGAATGAGAGATGCGTGCTTTCTAGTCGGGGTTTATTTACAGGACAATCATTTACAGGCAATCGCATACGGGGTTTCGAATCTAGGGGCTGATCCTAATCTAATCTAATTTATAATCTCTCTCTCTGAGGAATCTCCAACCGGACATGTTATTCAAGGGCACAGTTATTAACAGCACATGAAAGAGGGTGAATCAAATCTGTTCACATGAGCAGTCGGCGACAGTAGCCCCGATTCCTTTGGTGTAAAGTCTGCAGACTAGGGACTCTGGATTTCACACGTACAATGGCAGACAAGACGCAGCGAGTTATTACACTGGTCACTGGCTTTAATATTTAGGTACAATGCAGAGGTAGCGAGGCGTTTATAATGTACTGATGCAATAGCGGGTGGCATCGTGCCCAAGGCACGCCGCATGCACCTGACGACTATGTGTCTGGATTGGTAATCTGGCGGGTGATCGCTTAGCGAGCCCACGCCGTAATGGTGGCCGGAAGCTATGTCCTGTACCTTGTCTCATTGGTAAAAAAACAATGAAACGTTTCGCTATTGGTCGAATAGCGACGAGCGGCTAGGTATATCTTTATTTAACTAGCGGCTAGAAGTATTATTCTTCCAACGACTAGATTCTCCTAATTGTGTTACGTAACAAACTATTTGCTTGATAAACAAGTCCGAGAACCCGAACCTGTGAGAAACAAACTAACTAACTAACTAACTAACCATCACGCCGTTTCCCCGCAGGGGTAGGCAGAGAGGACGGACCGCCAAACAACTCGATCTTGGCATACACTTCTTGCTTCATTCACATTCACACAACGCCCCATACATTCTCTTCTGTTATTTCGACTTCTGACATGGCCCGACTCGAGTATTTGATTCACTTGATCGTGCCATGTCTTCCTCGGGCGTCCCCGGCCTCTTCTTCCATTCACATTCGCGTCATATATTCTCCTTACACTCCTTTCTTCGTTCATTCGCTCTTCATGCCCAAACCATCTAAGCGTCCCTTTCTTAATCTTGCTCACTACGCTTACATCAGCCTTGCATTCTTTACGAATCTTTACGAATACAAAATTTTTTCACACGATCATACATGGTTTTACGACACATTCGTCTCAGAGATCTAATTTCTTCAGCATTCAGTCTACTTTCATCTTCCTCTGCCAGTTCCATGCCTCACTGCCATACATCAGGGTTGGTATCAGCACTTCATTGTGGACTGCTAGCTTCGCTTCTTTGGACAACTTTTTGTTTGCGCCAACCGCGTTCAGTCCTCCGTTAACGTAGTTTCCTGCATTCACCCTTCTTCAGTCTTTCCATCTCTCGTAAACATACTTCCCAAATACACAAACTCGTCTACCTGCTCCAAGTATTCATCATACACAACTATATTGCACACTGTGTTCGTACTCTCTTTTTCAAACACCATGACTTTAGACTTACTTACATTCATCATTAGCTCATTCTTCATACATACTTCGTTCATCCTAGCTACGAGGGACTGTAGATCTTCTATACTATTAGCAATCAGCACCGCATCATCAGCATACAACAGGCAACAAACTTGCAGACTACTCATTTTTGCGCCCAAGCCCACCTCTTTCAATTCTTGCATACAATTATCCATGTATAGATTGAATAACCACAGTGACATTACGCAGCCTTGCTTAACACCTTTTGTGATGTCAAACCACCCCGTAAAATCACCGTTTGCCCTAACACATGCAACGCTTCCCTCGTACAGAGATGCGATTGCCTGTATAAGATTTGTATTCACTCCATACTTGGACAACACCTTCCATAACTTTTTCTGTCAACTCGGTCGTATGCTTTTTGTAGATCTACAAAAGCACAGAAAAGTTTCTGGTTTTTTGCCAGAAACTTCTCTGTGAGCATACGCAGCGAGAAAATCTGATCCATGCATCCCCTTCCGCTCATAAATGCACCTTGCACATCCCATATTTTATCCTTTATTTTCATTTGTACCCTTTCAATCAATATCCTACCATACAGCTTTCCAACTGAACTTAGCAGGCTAATAACCCTGTGATTTCCACATTCCATGCGTGACCCTTTACCTTTGTATAGAGGCATGATCACAGCCCTTCTCCAATCTAATGAGGTGTAACCCTCCTCTAAACACTGGTTAAAAAGTTTGCATAACCATGTGAGAATTATACGGCTATCTCCTTTAAAGTATTCAGCAGCAATATTATCGAAACCAACAGCCTTACCATTCTTCATACATTTAATTAATCTTTTAATTTCATCCATGCTGATTTTGGGAACATTCACGCCATCGTCATTCATACCTGACTCGCCACTGGAATCACTATCACTCGGGTTGCTTTCGAAGACCTCTTCAAAGTATTTCATCCATCTCTCTTTTATATCTTTCTCATTCGTCAGCATTTTCCCATCTTTCGATTTTATCACTTTCACACATCCGCTTTCTGGACCATTCCGGGACCTTTTGACTTCCTTCCAAAACAGTTTAATGTTTTCTTGGAAGTGGTTTGTCATTTTGATCCCTCTTCCTCTTCCAGGCGTTTCTTTCGTTCTTTCACTCCAGCACGTACTCTTTTCTTGCATCCCTTATAAACTTCTTTCGCTCTATCCCTCTCTTCGCTAGAAGCACTGCCAGTCGCTATCAGACATAACCACGCTTTCTTCTTCTCTGAGACCAGTGCTTTAATCTCATCATCCCACCATCACCTTTCTTCCTACCTTGCGTACTTATCCCACATACCTCTCTAGCAGATTCACAAAGGCTCACTTTTATGTGATCCATGTTTCGTCTATGCTCAGACCGTTCATATCCTTATCATTCAATCTCATCTCTACACAATTTTCATACTTACTTCTTACATTATCGTTCTGCAGTTTTTCTATTCTGACTCTAGTTGGAGTCGACACCACTTTCACTTTAGAGCACCAGCCGCGGAAGAGATTTACTCTCGACACAACCAGAAAATGGTCGGTTTCTACATCAGCCCCATACATTATAAAACATTTGAATTTTATATAGAATTTAGAAAAATAATAAAGGTATTCAAAAAAGTGAAAGAAAATTTAAAATGGAAAATGAGCATTATTTTTTTTTAGTTTGATTCTACAATACATCATATACAGTTCAGCTATAGTACATCATTTAAAATTTTGGTTATTTAAGAATACATTGTAATTTTATTACATGCCCACACGGATGTTTAAAGGAAATACAGTAAATATATCATAAAAGCAAATAACTTACAATATTTAGTACAAACGTGGAGGTCTTGGAACCACGTGGAAAAAGGTTGTCAGTGCGTGATATAAAAAAGTTACAACTCCCTAAATATTGCATTGAAAATATTGCTCGTTTACCCACACTTTTTGACTGGTCGCGAAGCGATTCTTTACTGAGGTGGTGAGGAAAGATGACACTCGTGATCGCGTTGAGTGGTGGTGAAAATGATGCAGTGGTGTAAAATGCCATTGAATAACAACAGTGCTTTGTGGTCCCTGTCGTTTCACATATTAGTTTGTTGCCAACCCTCACATACTGGTGGAACCAATGTGCTACGTTTTGGTTCCATCCAATAGTCGGTGACGTAGCTGATCTAAGATGTTATATCGAATGGTATGCATTATCAGCGTATTTCAGTGGGCAATTTAGTTTTGTTCAAAATATACGTTTCGATTACTGAGGACCCACCATTTTGAAATTAATATCTGTTAACCATAAATTTGTGCAGATAATGGCTGATAGCGTGTATAATTTGCAATTAAAACCTTATATTTAAAAAAAATCTATTTCCGGAGACTTTGGACTTAGGTGCTAGGCGGCAATGGCGGCTAGGGCTGGCTGGAGGGAGGTGATCGACCACTTGTTCTGATAAAAGCTGTAATCCATTATTGGCTTCATACCCCCGCCCCTCCCCCCGTCCCTCCCTCCCCCCACTGTCCACTTCCTCCCGCGGTCTGGGAAACACGGGGTTGCAAAACAGTACAATGCCGGAGAGTGGAGGGTGAGATAATTCAATGATAACTTTTCTATTTCTGTTATTGGCGATGTTTTCTGCATAGGTAAAGGTTTAACACGTTTTTTAAAATTGTATTTGGATCCGTGTTAAAATTAAAAACTCCGATTTTCCGCATTTTTTGCGTATTTGTATTCGGGTAATACGCATTTGCTATGTTAAATGGAAGCGAGGCAATTTGAGATAAGACTTGATTATAAAATATGATATGAATGGAAGTTAGAGATAAACACCCAAAATATATGTGATCTAAAATTCCCACCTTTAGACCACAGAAAGTACACTTCTGGGAGACAATCGGGTGAGAGGGAACGGAGCAATGTTTAATTCTCAATCTAGAATCTAGAGAATAAGAGATTGAAGCTCACAGCAGTGACATCGACTGTGAATCGCCGGCAGCCTCTTCAGGGACCTTGGGTAAGGATTTTGTTAATTAAGACAGACTTAACGAAAGTCGTCTGTCAACTGGCTGTTTGAACCAGTTGTGTCCGTATTCATAGGGATAAATTGTACAGTTTTTCCACGTGCGATTATTAGCAATTTTTGTTATCTCTATAGGAATGCATGGGATAAGAAAGGCAAACAAAGCCCCCCGTCCTCACCCGCCGCCCAACTTCACATAACTCCTATCATTTGTATTAGCGTCTTGCAATATATCATAAGGAATAAATACAGTTAGCTTCTTTTTTTTTCAATTTAACATGTATGAAAAATTAGACCAAGCCGTATTTAGTTTTGATAATTTAACTGCATCTCTTTATATGGTCTATAAATAATGTGTAATGAGCCTGTCCAAAAAAAAAGTAATAGATGTAATATAGGAATAATGTAAGAATAGGAAGTAAGATTTGTACAGCGCCCTTGAGGTGATTTTTCACAAAAACGGTGGTATAAAAATCATCCGATTATTATTATTAAAGGACCTTATCAAATAAAATTGTGGGAGAACTATAAACATAAATCCCTCAATTATTTCAATCATGACATTTTAGGTAATATAACCCATATATGGTAAGTGCGTACACGAAATTTTATAAAAAAAATAGTGGATGGTTTAGAAGAGAGAGCGATTTTTGTAAAATTATTTTTTATTGCTTTTTCGGCTGGTTTTTGCCCGCTGCACGCACCTGTGACGGTGCGGCGGCCGCCCGCTCAAAGTGTGTTAAGAGGAACGGCTGCGGTGCCTGTTTCATACAAAACTATATCCAATACAAGAGGAAATGTGTATTTTTGCTAAGGCGGAGGAATTATTAAAAGCGCGGTTTTGATGGTTTGCTCTTTATATCGAGGGATAGTAGGGTTCCTGACGATACTACTTGTATTGACGGGTTTTTCTGTCTTGAAAATATCATTTTGACTATGACATTGATTATACAGAGTGCAATTAAAATAAATACATAAAACCCATTTTGAACTGAGGCGAACAAACTGTTTATGTCTTGTTAAAATATTAATGGCGCTGGTAATAATAATAATTAATTGCTGTTTATTATGTTAGTGTTAACACACTTAAAGCGGGAAGGGTATTTTTACCCGCGTTCGACTGGTGCTTATCGGCGGGACGGGTAAAATTACCCTTTACGCCGGCTCCACTTTAAAGGCGGGAAAGGTAAAGTTACCCGATTATTTCGCGAGACTATTTAATCTAAACGTTTTAAGACCTTCCAGACTACGCACACATATACAAAAAAAAAGATAAGCCGTCGTTTCTTTTACGTACACACATACTCTTGCGAAGCTCAATGAGCGTAATAATTAATTTGTGCGGAGTCAATTATTCAGTGAATCATATGCCTCCTCATCTTTCCACATTTGATTATTCTTGATGGGTGAGTAGAATGGCAATTTTATCGTGTTAAATTTCATAGATTGTTTGTTCGTGGTACTGGGAATAGGAGTACCTATTATATTTTTATGAGATGTTATAAAATCATTGGACCTTTACTCTAATGAGATAATCCCGAGGATGTTATTGCAATAATCATTTCCTGAATGAGAGATAACACTAAAATTCCTTAGCAATTGGATGTATTCCTGGAACCCATATATGGTAAGTGCGTACACGAAATTTCATAAAAAAATAGTGGATGGTTTAGAAGAGAGAGCGATTTTTGTAAAATTATTTTTTATTGCTTTTTCGGCTGGTTTTTGCCCGCTGCACGCACCTGTGACGGTGCGGCGGCCGCCCGCTCAAAGTGTGTTAAGAGGAACGGCTGCGGTGCCTGTTTCATACAAAATTGAATTTTGGATTGGAGGCCAAAATACCCATCCAAACTGAATTATCTATTTTTTTCAAAATTAAAGTTTTAGTAAATATCTAGTACGAGTGAGAAGTATTTTATTTATTTTTGTTTAAATTTTTTAAGTATGTGCCACAAAAAAAAACTATTTTCATTATTTTAGAGGCAGCTTAGAAAATTATTTGCGGGTTTAACCTATTTTTTAAAAAATATATCACATTTGCTATGTAAGTATGATTACATAAATAAAACATTTAAAAAAAGGTTTTTTCGGGTCGATATGTTAAATTCTGTGTGGCAAATTTGTGTTCCACCGTAAATTGATCGTTTTTAATTTAATCCCCCATAATGCTTATTTTAATATTTTAAAACTAAAATTAATTTTATATTTCATTATGTTTTGAAAGCAGATGGGTTAAAACTCTTTTTTAAATCACCGTTAGCCCCTAAATAATTGTTAAAGATGCCTCTAAAATTGCGAAAAATCAATTCCTTTAATGGCCGATATTTCATAAGGTAAAACAAAAATAAATAAAATACTTCTCATCCGTACTAGATATTTACTAAACCTTTAATTAAAAAAAAACAGATAATTCAGTTTGGATGGGTATTTTGGCCTCCAATCCAAAATTTAGCTTTGTATGAAACGGGCACCGCAGCCGTTCCCGTTGTTTCGAAGGACTTGTCTAGGTTTATTTATGTCGTGTCGTTATGTGTGAATATTGAGTTATCTCTGTAAATAATGAATGTTCCTTACCACGCCACTGCAAATGGCTCGGAGTTCTCTCGCTCATCTGTGTTGCTTGCTTGTGCCCCCTTGCGATGTATGTGAGAGGGTGTACACAGTGTACAGGGTATATGTGTGTGTGGTGTCCGGTTACACCCCACCCCGGAGGTAAATATTGACCAATGTAAGTGGATGGATCCATCCTCCGAGGCGGGCGCGGATGGATGACGGTCATACTATTGTGCCGCCCTTACCGGACCATCTATCTACACTCTGCAGGGAATTATGGGAAGCCAGATCTGATCACTTTATTTAGTTCAGTCTTGATCGCTGATTTGTAGAGACCTTAAAATTTCGCGTTTACGATAACGCTAAATTCGCAATTTTCGGGCAAATAACGCATTTTTTCACTCGATTCTCTGGTATTTTAAAATATGATTGTATAGTCTAAATATTTCTTTGTCCAATGTGTTGACAAGCTTGAATAGCCATAAAATGGAACGCAGAAACTACACGTCGAAAACGGTGCAAACTGTCGTTTATTTTTCAATTTAGTATAACAAAACAAACAAAAAACGCCACTTTTTATGCAAAATACCAAAAAGTTTACATAACTTCAGTGTTGCAAAATACCGCCGCTTTTGCTGAAAAATAACACGAATTTTTCGGCTTATTTGTTATTAGCGTTTTTTTTTTTTTTTAAAAGATTTATTTTCCTGTACTAACAGGTACTCTTTACCTGTTTTTTTTCCTATTTTTTCCTGTACTAACAGGTAATACTCTTTCCTGTACTCATAGGTAATACTCTTCTTGTAATAATCTCTGCTATCAGAAGTTTGCTATCATCAAAGCAACCATGTAGGCCGTAGGCTGTAGACTGCACTTATACCATTCATGCTACGTCTTCTTCTTCTAATACGCTCTACTATTAGAACTTTGCTATTTTCTGGGTTCAATACTCGTATATTTTAGGTATCTACTATTTCTGTGTTGACAAAAAACAATAGATGTAAAGATAGACGGTAGCCACGCCACAAGAAAACATGAAGTCAATCACAACCCTGATTGATAATAATCCTAGATGTACGAGTACTTTAATAATCTGCACAACAGAGGTAAACATGAAAAGCAGTTGTAGCTTATAGGTTTGATAATATTTCCATTCATCGCATATCTCCTTTGAAGTTTCCGCCGAGTTTATTGTTGCGGTGTAAACGTATCACCTTTACTTGTAATTTTACAATGTTGAAAGGTGCGCCGACAGGTAATACTGCCAACTGCCAACTGCCATGATCATCATCCCAACAACACCATTCGTGATAATAACGCCTCGTTACAATGGTGTATAAACATTTACAGCGTCTTCCGCAACCCTTTCAATTTTGGCTAAATTTGGCTCATTTAGTATAGGTGTAGGTACCTTACCTGCGTAGTTATGATATGCATATACAGCTTGGCATTGTAGATATTATTTTGGAACAACAAAATGGCAACACCGAGGTCGTTAACATTTTGTTGTTTGTTAAAAAATCGCATTACACTATTATCACCGATCACTCTTTTTAATTTTATTCATTAATAGTTTCAATTTATAAAATGAATAAACCAATAAACAGTGGAACGAGTGAAGTGTATTTCTGAGCTGTTAGCAGAATTTCGAGCAAGGAAGCAAGTGTCCAACTTAGAAGATGTTTACAAACGAACTGCTGAAATGACTGGTACATAGTATGATCCGTTAACAAATATTATTCAATTTTATTTTTTATAACTTATTGAAGTTTGTAAACCTCATTGTAATATTTTAATCATTGAAGAAGATAATATTAACATATCCCAAATGAACCACGAAACCGAAAAAACAACAGAAATTAAAAAGATTTCAGTCGCATCTGGGACTCGAACCCAGGACCTCTACCTATCCGGGGTAACCGCTTAACCAACTTAGCTAATGAGACCAGTACAATTTAGGCCGTTTACACCGATATCATACTTCATGTTCAAGATTTATTATCCAAGTCAATTAAGTCAAATTAAGTCCAATTAAGTCAAAGTCTCATATAAATAAAATCGGGTATGTATATCCGAGACTCTGTTCCGATTGCAATTGAGTTCTGGATGAAACTTTGCAATCATCATAAGGACAGCAGCCAATAATATGGGATTTATAAAAATGGAGGATAATATTAATAAATCTTGAACATGAAGTATGATATCGGTGTAAATGGCGTAAATTGAACTGGTCTCATTAGCTAAGTTAGTTAAGCGGTTACCCCGGATAGGTAGAGGTCCTGGGTTCGAGTCCCAGATGCGACTGAAATCTTTTTAATTTCTGTTGTTTTTTCGGTTTCGTGGTTCATTTGGGATATGTTAATATTATCTTCTTCAATGATTAAAATATTATTAATGTCATACTTATTTAAACAATATTTTTTTTTAGATTTATAACGATTTTTAAACAATTATATTCACATAATAATAATAATGGGATGATTTGTATAGCGCCGTTTTTGTGTAAAATCACCTTAAGGGCACTGTAAAAATACTACTTCATATTCTCTATCTAATTTTATGTACAAAACTGATACAGAAAAACATACTTACCTGGCAGGTCGCTTCAGGTGAATACAGTTTTAGTAGACAATTTAAGCTCAGAGAAGATAAGATTTTTACAGTTGCTATTTTATCCCCCTTTTCTACATTTATTAGAAGATTGGTGGCACAATAAGAGTTGGTATTTATTTGAAATATTATAAATTTTTAAGACTGGAGAATATTTATAAAATGACCTTAAAAAGTTAACATGTTTTTAATAGATATTGACATGTTTTTACACATTTAGTTGTTTACAGTGTTGCGGGCTGTGGACGCATTTGCGCACCGGTGCGTGATTTTTTTTTTTACTAATTCTATAAGTGACTAGGTAAGTACTAACCGGCTAGCCTAGCCAAGCAATTTGCGTTTCAATTTCTTCCATTTATGGATATGATTGTCTGAAAAGATGAGTTTTACGTTTAGTTCTGAATTCTGTCGAGTCTGATCATTCTTAAGTCATGCGGCAGTTCAACCCACGCTTTAGTTCCTTCAACCTCCAGATAGCTGATGACGCTGCTGACCTAAGGGTGGACTCCCGTGAATTGGTATTTTCAGGAATACACACTTCCGATAAGTTAGCCATTCCGTTAAGTGACTTAAATACCACCCATCAGAACTTGAACTGGATTCTTTCGGAACATTTGAACCAGTGGAGATTTTTGAGATGCTTTGAAATGTGGGAATATTTTGATACGCCTGGGCATTCTGATTTGAGGTTATCCTTGTCATTCGAGTTTGAAAGTTTATTAGTAAACAAGGAATATCGTAATTATTTCTTTTTAAACATTTTATTTGTAATTTTGATATGTGAATTTGATTTTATTTTTTATTTATCTAACATTTAACGCATTGTTATTTCGATAAGTCTTCCCCGCGAAGCATTAAATTTATAAAAAAAAATGATAATAATATTATGTAGTATATCTGAACACCGTTTTTGATTAAACTTAAAAAATATATGCACTCGAACCATTGTGGTTTTTGAAACATACTTTTATTTTCTTGTGAGCCATCATTGTGTTGGTATTTAAAACCCTTTAAAAGATCGCAGCGCCCTTAATGTTCGCCTACTTTTAAATGTCAGACTATAGATATATTTTAAATAAGAGTGGTTTTGTTTGTTGAATAACCTCCACGCCTCCTGTAATTTGTGTGCCATTGTATCCGAGTTACAGGTCAAATACCAAATATAGTATTAAGTCAACATTTGAATAATAAACCTACAAAGAAAGTCTAACGCGTCGTAGGCAAATGCTAAAGGGGAAGTCACTACGGAACTTTCATTTTCCTTTGACAAACAGAATTGTTTTATGTACCTTTTAATATTGTTTTTTTTTTCAATGAATCTGTTTGGCTTTCACCCATCAAAAATATAGAAAGAAAAGGCGAATTTCTACTTTAATATGCGAATTTCTAAATAATTTTGCCTATTGGATTGGAATTATGACTCGAAAGAGATAAAATGTTGAATTTTGGTGAGGAAATTCTAGATAAGGCTTTTATAAAAAAAGAATACTTCGTTATTTTATTTGTGAAATTACTAAGGAAGAGCACACTTTGTAAAAAGCTTTCTTTATAGGAAAATTCTAAAAAAAAAAACGTTAATTTGGAGTGAAATGTCAGTATCCTTTGATGTGATTTAAATTGAAACGTATTTGTCCTTTTTGGTCGGACGTTTTAAGAGAATAAGAACATATATATTTTTGTTTCTTCTTTCGGTAGAAAGCTGTTTGACATAAATGAAATAAAACAATAAGTTACGACCAACCGGCTTCGCTTAGGATAAGTTTCATCAGGGTATAAAATTAAACTAAACAAAAAATAAATAGTCTGCTTATATATACATACGGAGGGAGACGAAATATAAAAAATAGATTTCATTTAAATTATAACAAAAGAACAGAGAAAGAGACAGATACTATGTGCAAGAATGGGTTATCATATTATACCTAAAGAGACAAAACGTCAACTGAGAAGGTGATCAAGGAATATTGGGAAATTTTATGAGTTTACGGGAAGTATGCCTAATGTTGGACTATTGGACAAATTTAATTGATTATCTTTTTCAATAAGGTGATTGGCAAATTCTGAAAAAAACGTGGTTATTTAAAAATCTAAGAAGTTCTTTCATTCTAATATATTGACATTACACGTGGTCTGGTCTTACCGATATTTAATTTACTATAATTTACATATAGACATTTAATTTTATATAATTTTACTAAGCCATTCCGTATTTATATCTAACGCGGTACCTACTAACAAATTGATACATTCGAGTATAGAATTAGACCACTTGCTAATTCACTAGTTGCCAGTTGCGTGCAGTTCATAAATTCTTAAAAGCTGTGCCTACCCTAATAAAAATCAACTGATAATGGAATTAAATGATCGTATTGTATTTTCCACGAGTTTGGTAACGAACTTGTACGCCCATTTATTTATTTCGCCAACAATCAGCGGAAGATGATAATAATAAAGCCTGCGTTTTAAAAATATCAATCAAACATTTTCATACAGCTTATGTCTTTATTTAGCTTTGGTCGTATAGCAATGCGCGCCACCTTTAGTTGTCAAGTTTAAAAATATGATAATTTTTAATTTGTGGTTCCACTAAAAATATATATACATATTTCCGTATTTTGTATATATGACGGTCTCCGTGATTGAGTGGTAACGATCCTTGGTTACGAAATTGCTTCTCCTCTCCCGCTCCTACCAGTGACCTGATTTGCTCTATTACCTAAGGTAAGTTGTGTGTAGTTTTCGAATTCACTTGCATCAAAAATTTGCCTGTAGGTATTTGTATTTTTTTTTTAAAATTATATCTTAATTTCTTTTATGGTTCGTTTTTCTTGGAGTAGGCACAGTTTCAGCCTTTACGAACTGCACGCCACTGTCTTTTGCTTCCTCCTACCTAACAACGTTCCCGATATATATAGGTATGCCGTGGTTACACTGACTACAATAACATAATAACGAAATAAATGTTTAATAAAAAAATCGCGCCCTTTAGTGCGATGGCAATAATATTTTTGTTTTACTATTGGGTAAAATAACCAAAGTGTTTTGTATTCTAGTACACCAATATATTTTAAATTTTAAAATCCAAATTACAATTGATAATATTAATTACGTAAGTTTGATGAATCAATTGCATCTGATTACTCTGTCTGACAGGGGAGTTATGTCAGGCTTACTTGTATTATATAGATTCATTAACAACCTAATTGACAGCCCTGTCCTTCCTCTCCACTCTTAAATTAAATGTACCACGAGGAACACAAGACACACTGTAACATTTTTCCGCAACACTTACACGACAACTATCAGTCTCGTTCATTAACCAATAGGATGCATGATCTAGGCAAAAGGTTTGGAGGTGTTGTATTTGCTAATCCATTTAAAGTTCACAGTAAAGCGTTATCTATACCAGTACTTTGATGAATCCTACAATATGTGGTTTTTTTATATTTTTTTTTATATGAATACCGCACAAGAGTCCCAACTGCTCCCGACCGTCTGGAGCCAGCGAGACTATAGCATTCCTAATATGGGAATGTTGTTAGGCTGAAGGTATTGGGGATGGGAAGGAGAAGGGGAAGAGGAAGGTGGGAATATACCTGGCTATTCAGATCTGGTCACCAAACACGGCTAAAAGCCATTTCAAGCAACGTTTCAATTCTGAATGGTGGTCTTTCTGAATGGTGGTGGTGAGAGTATCTTCCAATCTGGTATTGTATAATAATAATAATTGGATGATTTGCATAGCGCCATTTTTGTGAAAAATCACCTCAAGGGCGCTGTGCTGGGTAATATAGCGTTAATGGGTTTTGTTATAATATTGTTTTGGCTTGTTCATTGCTTTATGGTTTAGAATCACTATGTACGTACCTGTAATTTTTTATTGTTCTTTATGTTATATTCTAAAATCCACGTAAAAGCCCAGATGGGCGTATAATTAAATAAATAAATAAATATAGTGTGTTTTTCTTTGTTTCAGAATCAAATACATTCAAACTTAACGGATAAATCTAGAACCAACGATCGCCTTGGAAATTGGAGGAAGAACTCCACAACCTTCGTCTCAATCAAAGGTAAACAATTTTTTTATTGCTAATCTGTTTCTGTATGTTTATTCATTTATCGTTTTAAGATTCAGGTACCTACACGAATAATTACACCCTTGTTCAAATTAATGTTGACCAAATTCCTTTGAAAACATGTTTTTTATTTCATATAACAAAATAAGCTGGTTTTTGCATAAGTAAAATGAAGTATAATGACACGATGTATGAATGTAGCAACGAGTACATTGCCAAGACAGAGTCGTATGATGGTCCATCATCTCTGCCTACCCTGCGGAGGAACGGCGTGATGGTTAGTGAGTTAGTTAAAATTAATATTTAAGGTTGAACGAAACTTAATACGCGTTGACAGATGGTGCTTGTTTTTTGGGAATTTTATAATCGTGCGCTGACTGTACGTACCGCTCAATGGGTTAGAGTATGGCGCCGTTTGGTTAGTGCGCTTTCAATATTCCATTTTTTATCCTGTCCCGACATTTGGACATTTCAATTTGCATCCCAATTTAGTGGGCCGTGTCACGATGTTTGCTCGGCCGGGCAGGCGGGCAGGCGGGCAGGCGGGCAGGCGGGCAGGCCAGATTGATGGACGATCATCCGACACCCACACTAATACTTTCTCTTCAGAATGAATTGCCCTTCATTTTGTTATTATCTATATCAGATCTTGGGGTTTCAAAACATATTATTATGATATATATTATCATCACTATGTAGTTATGTTCATCCCGAGGTAGGATTTTACCTCCTCCACAACTGTTCTCCGCTGCTTGCGGTCCCTCGCCATTCCCTTCCCGTCCTGCTCCAATCCTTTTTCCCACAGTCTATCGATCTCTTCACCGGTCCAACTCTGGGCACTGCTCGCTTCCACCCCCTTACACATACAGGCATAAAATAATATTAAAACAAGGTCTTATTATCCCTATTTTTAAATCTAGCTCCAAACTTGACGACAGTAACTATCGCCCCATAACGTTGCTTAATTCCCTTTCCAAATTATTTGAAAAGATTATGGAATAACAGTAATATCTTATACCTGGAAAACAACAACCTACTGTCACTCTATCAGTTTGGCTTCAGAAAACCCAAAAGTACCAACGATGCCATAGCCACGGTCACTGACCACATCTCTGGCAGCCAGGATAAGGTCTCGAACTGTCTATCTGTATTTCTCGACTTCTGCAAAGCTTTTGATACAATTTCACATATCAAATTACAATCAGGTTTAATATTATATTAGACCTTCTCTCTAGTTTCTTATTAGGCCGATCCCAATGTGTTAAATTACATACTACAACGAGCCATAATCTGCCAATAAGTTATGGGGTTCCCAAGGCAATGTCATGGGTCCAACACTATTCCTAATATATATAATCGTATATTAATGAGTTGTGTAACATAGATATCGATACCTCAATTGTTAGTTTCGCTGATGACACTGCCCTACTAGCCAATCTTATTTGTCAATGCGGAAGAAGGAATTAAAAACGTGAAAATGGACTTGATTCTAACTCACTAACATTGAACATACCGTAAACAAAATATTTTTTTAGTCTCACCAATAATGAACCTAAAAATATAAATGCATAAATACAAAAATCCAGTTTTGAACCGAAATTGTGACTGCCCATGCCTCGAACAAGTAAACAGTAAATGCCTAGGACTAACCTTTGACTCAAACGTAAATTGGAAACAATACATTCATAACACTACAAATAAAATTCGTAAAACTATCTACTTTTTTAAACGAACACTTAATTTCCTTAACCTCACGCTTTTAAAATTAATATATTACTCACTGTCCAATCACACATATGAATACACGGAATCATGGGTTGGTGTAATGCTTCTTCTACTACCTCGATCCCACCATTAAAGCCCAAAAATATACCATAAAAATAATTCTCAAACTCCCTCTTTTCACCAATAGTGCGAATAGTTCGTTACGATCTTCAGTATCATCAATGTTACGGGCATAAAGCAGCTCTTTGCTCGAAACATTCTTGTTAATTTGCACCAAAACAAAACAAAACAAACTACATAATACGCGAACCAAAAATACAGGACTACTCCAAAATCCTTTTGCTAAAACTGTTTTTGAACAAATACACTTTAAATACATATAATGCATTTATACATTTGTAAGATTAAGAAAGGGCCGCTTAGATGGTTTGGGGGATGTGGAGCGAATGATCGAAGAAAGGGTGTAAGGAGAATATATGACGCGAATGTGAATAGAATAAAAGAAGCCCGGGACGTCCGAGGAAGACATGGCACGGTCAAGTGAATCAAATGCTTGAGTCGAGCCACGTCAGATATCGGAATAACAGAAGAGAATGTATGAGACGTTGTATGAATGTGAATGAGGCAAGAAATGTATGCCCAGATCGAGTTGTTTGGTGGTCCGACTAGACTAGACAAATGGAAACACTGACTATTTTTAAACATGAAATAAGATTATTAAAATAGGCCGTCCCATTATTGCAACTAATGCAAAATACATACATAGTCGTGCCTACTTCAATTTTAGAATTTATCTATGGCTCTGGGAATATGCAATCCTATTTGTATTATATATTTTCTCTTATCTGTATTATAAAATATCGTTTACAACCTAACCTCTATTTATACACCTAAAAATATCTTAAAATCTAACTTCAAAATAACATCTCTGTATTTCAACTTTTCTTTTCTTTCTTCATTTTTATTATTATTTACATTTATAAAATTAAATTTATTTATTATTTAAACCTTACTATAAAATGTATGATGTACCCCACGTCTGTCTCGACACTTAAGAAGATAAATAAAGGAAAAAACACATTAGTTTGCATAATCATTAAAATAAGTGAACAGCACTATCGGATTTCAAGAAAGTATGGATCCTTTCTGCGAAATTAAATTCTTTCTTTGTAACCTTAAACACTGGACTTATACACCCAAGCCCTACTGGGTTATGAATGGTTTAGCAAAGTTTTGAAGATGTGAATTCTAGTTAACCGTATATAACTATTTTACGACGAAATAATATATCACAGAAATTTTTTTATGCGACACCACAAGAGCGCTCCTGTCTGTACGAGTACGGAGCGGATACAGGGGGATTATATCGGGTCGTCGAAACATCATCGTCAAACGCGTTCACGTACACGGTTGACATTTGCTACATGAGAATTGATCGTTTCTACGACTCGCCTTGAGTTCATCAACTGGCTGTGGAACGATTTTCTGACCTCTTGTTTACCTTCAAAAGCATCTCTTCACAGCATATTTTTGAGTTAATAAAAAATATATAACATTACTTTTTAAATTATGCTTTACAGATGGAAAACATGGCTTTTTTGTCACTAAATCATGTGTTTGAAAATCAAAAAAAACATCAACTGGATGTAACAGAGGGAATTTAGAGTTTTTGATTTAATTTTTTTTTAATAACCAGTATTATTCACGTCAAGGCCACCAACCAAAATGTGCAAGTTTGTTAAAGCTAACATCGCATTTTGAAAACGTCCCCTCGATTTACGTTCCGGTCCTCTCGAAAGGATCGCTGTTTGTCCAGCGATCGACATTCTTGTGCAACATCGATATTAGTCTCGCGCAATATTATGTAAGTATTGACTTTAAGGGGGCAGACTAAAATAAGGCGCTAAACGTCACTTAGTAGTATGCTAACGTAAGCAATACAACACATAATTTATCTGCAAATTCTTAACAGAAAGTTACGAAAGTGTGTAAGGTTTTCAGTGACGTAAATTCTTAAACTGTAATCTTTTACATTATATATGAAGTATCTACTGTAATTTTAAGTAAAACGCTCGACAGTGCCTTCGCCGTTATGTTAACTGCACCTATTACAAACATATTTAATTAAAATCTTTCCACAATCTCAGAGTAAATAAGATCAAGAACCAAGAGCGTTTATTAAAAATAATTCAGTAAATCTAGATTTTCTCTGTAATTCCCTCAAAGTTCAGGAATTTTTAAATTCAGTTCCGTCATACAAAAATTGTATGAGAATTTCCGGCCCGCGCGATTGTTGATAAAACGATTTATTTCGCCGGAGTAAATCAGTTGTGAGAAGTCCTTCAGAGCGAGCGGACGTCGATTTGAAATTCGATATTTTTGTCTGTTTTATGACGAATAGCTGGGAAGAGAGGTGTTAAACTGCCACCGGAATGTAAAATTACGTATTTTCGATTTTTTTTTGTTGTAATCACATTTCTTTGCAACGTTCTTTAAGATGGTCCAAAAAGTGATTAATTTATTATACGGCACAATATAAAAGACCTGCGCACTGGAAAAAACTGACGGACGTGGTATAGATCTACAAGATTATATCTTTGCAGGCTGTCAAAAGCAAAACTAATGAATGAACGAATTATTTTTAAAATCTTAACATTTTTTGTGCCCATATAATTTACAATCTTGACGCCCCTGACTGCATATATAAGTATTCTGATCTGTGTCTATCAAAATCCATAGTTTTAGCGGCTATCTTAAATTTCTAGATATTCACACCGATTTGGTTAGAAAGCGGCGTAAGTCATGTTAGGGGGTGCTGATGTCAAATTTAATGTCAACCTGAGTAATTTCGATGGTCATTTTGAATTTTTAGTTCTCTACCGATTTGGTTCAAAATCGGAATTAAAGTGTTTGGGAGGTACACTGAAATCAAATGCGAAGAATGATAAAAAATAATGTTTTTCTTCATTTAGAACAGCTGTATCTCAGACGATATTAGGTCCTTCGAGACCAATTTGGTTTCAAATTGTAGAATCTTTAGCCTACTTTAAAAAATATTAATTAACCTTCACCGAAAAATTACTCCTTCACTGTAAAAAAAAAATTCGAAGTATGATAACACAGAATGTTTTTCTTCATTTAGAACAGCTGTATTTCGGACGATATTAGGTCCTTGGAGACCAATTTGTTTTCAAATTGTACCATCTTTAGCCTACTTTAAAAAGTATAGATTAACCTTTACCGAAAAATTACTCCTTCACTGTCAAAATTGACCAAAACACTAAAAAATAGCGAAGAATGACAACTTACAAAAATTTTGCATAATTTAGAACCGCTGTATCTCGGACACTATTGAGTCCTTAGAAACGTATTTGATTTCAAATTATAGCATATTTGGTCTACTTTGTTTGTGGGAGGGGCAAGGGGAAGATAGGAGACTTTTGTGAAAATACTCCCTGTTATAGGTATTGTTCACCTGCAAAATTTCAGTTTTTCTTATTGCCTTCATTGACTGAACTACTGGCGAATTGTATTCAAGCTTATTGTCTGCGTCTGGAGTGGGTTGTAAATCATTGTTATCTACCTATGTTATATTTTTACTGCTGTTTAGTATACAATATTGAAAGGCGTTTCGAAATCCCAAAAATTATCAAAAGACAAATAATTCTTATTCCCGTTTAATAAACGGGATCTAATTCACATCCGCCATCTTGGTTCCTAAGTTAAATATAATAGTCGGATTCCTTAACCATTAATAAAAACCAAAGCCATTGAAAGAACAGCCATATAAAAAGCATCTAATTCATTTCAACCATCTTGAATCCACAAGTGGACAATCGAAAATCGGATTCCTTGATTCAAAAACCATGAAAATAATTCCCTATGTCAAAAAACTGTGCTTATAAGTATTTCTGAGCAGGTGGTCCACGTTACCCATTTCTATAATATTTCCGAAACAAAAATAAAAGATTATGCTGTGAAGAAATAAATACGTAAATAGTAACAAAAAAATATTTTGTGAAAGGGAAGCACTTTGTATGGGTACTGTCAATTATTAATATATTATATACAAATTAAAAAAAAAAACATATTCTCATCATTTACCCTAACCTATACCAACAGATCGACTTGCTTTACTTTTCAGTAAGCTGCAAAAAAATCCTCCCTTTTCCGACTGCTAGTTAAGTCTGTCAAGCTTCTATTAATTTATTGTTATACAGCGAATAAACGAAAAAAATATAGAGCAAATGTTTTTTGTTTCGTATTGCATCAATACGCTGAACATTTTTTTTAATCCTGTGTGGTCTACATTATCCACATTTCCCCAATCCTGCTGCCGGATCGTGGCGGTCCGTGGTTTTGAGTTTGAGGCCTAAAATTCCGAACGGCGGTGAATACGCGGTCTTATACTGGACCCTTAAACATTATTAGTTAGTAATTTGTCCCGTAATAATACTATTAAATGAACCGAATTAACGAAATTGTGATGTTTGTAAAGTACCTATACAAAAAGCCCGAAATGTCGGATAAAAGTGATTTAAATTGTAAATTTTTTAATAAAGTACACGTGTAAAGTAAGTAATAATATTAATTGATAAACTAAAGTTCTTAAAAACTTAAGACAAGATTTTTGTGCATAGCGCAAAGGATAACAATTATTTTTATAAATAATAATTATTAGCCTGAAACACTCATCCAAATTGAAAAAAACCTTTCGAGCAAAGATAAATGTCGCCGACAGGACTCGAACCTGCACCCTTCTGATGTCCGGTCAGATGCTCTACCGTTGAGCTACGTCGGCTTATCGCGAGAGTTTTTTTTTTTTTTCAAAAGTTTTTCAATTTGGATGTGATGTTTCAGACGTATTACTGCTTGCACTAATAAAATAGCTAAAACAGTTATCAGATAATAAATGTTTCATCAAAGCAATTTTCACCAATAAAATGTAGACATAATTTGTCTCGACGTCATCTATTTGAGGGATTTAGCCGTTACAAGCCTTTCTCATACTAATAAAGTTGGTTGTTTACAGGTGAAAATATAAGAAAAAAAAAAAACACAAAAAAAAAAACACAAAAAAAAAAAAAACACAAAAAAAAACTCGCGATAAGCCGACATAGCTCAACGGTAGAGCATCTGACCAGACATCAGAAGGGAGCAGGTTCGAGTCCTGTCGGCGACATTTATCTTTGCTCGGAAAGGTTTTTTTCAATTTGGGTGAGTGTTTCAGGCTAATAATTATTGTTTATAAAAATAATTAAGTAATAATAAACTACATGTGTGATGTACCTATAATTTTCAATAATACTGTGATAATTAAACAACAAACTCCTTTAAACATGTCTTATCATTGACATGTAATCACAATCGCAGTTAAGCAAAATGTCTTTAAGTCCAAGGAAAAGATATGGAATTTTCCTTAAAAGGAACCAGAATCGGCCTCCTGGTTTAAATTATACTAATCCTTTTCGAGGAATTTACAGAACCTGTTCAGGTAAAACCATATTTTCGTAGCTGTGATAATTAATTAAGTTGATAATACAATGTTTTTAGTTTGTTGAAAATATGATTAATTTTGCGAAAAATGCAAAATTTGTAATAACATTGTAAAAAATACAATTTGTACGTAAACGATTGCATTTTTTCAGCTCTCTAATTATAAGCAATGATGGAGGATTTGAACCCGCGACAGTTGCTTTAATTTGGTATATCTGTTTGTCCTCAGCCGAGACGAGAGCATGTCTTCCCCCTGTTCGATGCAGGGCTACGGTCCCCTGAGTCAGTCGGAGCAGGAGAGACTCCGCCTGCGGGCAGAGCTCAACGAGGAGCGAGCTGCCCGCGTCACGTCAGACGCGCACGCTCACAAGTGAGTACCATTCTCCTCTCTCGTTCATTTCACTACTTTTTGTATATTGTGGACCTCAAGTGAAGCTAACCGTGTTCGGGAGCCCGTCAACAAATTAAAATTGTAAACAGATTTCTTTACCGGTGCTTTCTAAACATTTTCACGTTGCACTAGCTAACAAATCTAAAGATGAGTTGCTTCAAACTCCATCATATTTAATCATTGTAGAAAATAATATTAACATAACCCGAAGGAAACGTGAAAACGGAAAAAAAACGACAGAAAATAAAAAGATTTCAGTCGCATCTGGGACTCGAACCCAGGACCTCTGCCTATCCGGGGCAACCGCTTAACCAACTTATCTAATGAGACCAGTTCAATTTATGTATGTATATGATGACCTTGGATTCGACGATCAACGACATTTTGAATATTTGGCACTTTAACGGTCCCCGTTAAACGCCGATTCTCGGCCTGTTTCAGCTTGTGATCGATTTGTGATTAGCTGCTAAACATACATTTTTTTCAAAATTATAAAAAAAAATTAATTAACTAACGACCCATCACGCCGTTTCTACGCAGGGGTAGGCAGGGAGGACGGACCGCCAAACAACCTGATCTTGGCATTCAGTTTTTGCTTCACAAAGTAATAATTCATATGTTGGTGTAACGATTTATTGTTATAGTGCATTTGTATGTTTTAATTTAAAGTTGTATCTCCATGAAAAGCTGTGTGATGCTTGTCAGCTTAACACAATTGTATTAAAAAAAACTGAAAGGGGCCAAGAATTAAATGCCTAATAGTCTAAGTGATGCTGATAAGCGATTATTTAATGTTTATATGAATACCGCACAAGAAATGAAACTATGCCATCTCCAATCGGGTTGTTTTGCGGGCTGAAGGGTAAGATGGGGAAGAGGAAGATGAGGAAGTACCTGCTTAAACAGATGTGCTCACCAACACCGTGTGGTCGTCTTTCACTATGTCACCAAATATGATGGAGTTTCAAATGCCCCATTCTAAACCCTCGGATACGTTTTCTTCGAAGTTGAACACTGCAGACATGTTGTCCACCCAAACATCCGTCTGTTTTTGAAACTGATGCCTTGCGTGATGGATTCCAATAATAATATAACGATATCAGGCTGGACTGCCAATGGTTTTCATCATAAAATACTTCTTCCCCTGCTATGTAAAAACATTGTGGAAAGTTACTTAGGAATGATGACAGATGAGACATTAGTTTCAATGTGAACCATTTGATTGCCACAGGGGTAAGCTACAGTTTCCTAAGAACCGCCATCTTTATCAGCTGTTATCTAGCGGCCGTAATGTAGCGTGGATAATGTCACTAAAACGTTTTCGATACAAAACAGACGGCGTTGGTGAGTCGAACGTCAAATCGCGGTTCCACCATTTGCATGACGGCCGTCATAGTGGTGACAAACGTTTTTATTCGTATAGCGGTGAGCATTTGACAAATAAATAAGTGCACACCTGATTTTGGCCAGCAAAAATGATTATATTTTGATAGATGCGAACAGCAAATACTATAGAAAAAGCCCAGTTAAAACAAAATCTGTGGAATAATATCGAAACTGCACTTGAAAAATCAGCTATATCTATAAAATGTAAATAGATGCTATATAATTTTTAATATTTTAGTACATAATATATTATACAACACGTGCTTGGGTAAAGTTTTACAGTTCAGACTTGTCCTTAATACACATACATTATTAAAATATCACTTCATTTCAACTGAATTTAAGAAACAACCATTTATGTCGGCGGAGATGCAAAATAGTGCATTTAAAGCTTGCTAAAGTTTTGCAATTCTATTCGTCAACTTAATCTTTTCTAGCCTAAAAACAAGTACTACGTTTTTTAAATGTCTCACTCTTCTACAAACGATAGTTTTCATCTTCCAAATATACCAATTCATTCCATTTAACCGCAGACATCACTGTGTCCGTCGTCTAACTTTACATCTCTGGTCACCGTTAAAAAACGTAAAAAAAACAGTTGCCTTCCACCTAAGCAACTCGCGTACAAGTGCTACGCTCAATCTACAGTTTGGACTAGGCACCATTTCTCGTGAAAGTAGTCCTCGGTACCTTGGCGTAACACTGGACAGAAGCCTGAGGTATAACTCCCACCTGAAAATGTTTGCAAAAATACCAAGACTAATAAATATTATAAGAAAAATAGCTGGGGTTGCGACGCAAATACCCTACGAATAGTTACGATTGCCTTGGTTTACTCGGTAGCGGAATATTGTGCTCCAGTGTGTGCTAGAAGTGCACATACACAGAAGATCGACGTCCAACTAAATACTGCTATGCCCACGGTGAGTGGAACACTTTCCTCCACCCCGCTATAATGGCTCTCTGTCCTCTCGAATATCTCACCGCCCACTGTAAGACGAGAGACAGCAACCCTAGGGAAATACAAAAAGGCCGTGAATAGTAACATTTCGCATCAAGGTGACCTTGTAAGCTTCCCGGTTATACGCCTAACGTCCAGGAAACCCCTTTCGACTGAAAGTGAAATACTGTTTCTATCACTCCATATTCTCGGACGTGAAAAACAGACACCTTTTTGTAGACCCTACTATTAAATTGCCAGGGTTCTCTCTCCCTCTGAAGACGAGGACCTCATTAAACAGCATCCGGTGCAGTCACAGCCATTGTGCGTATATGATGCATAAATGGGGCCTAAAGGATTCTGAACTTTGCGAATATGGACATATTCAAACTACAGAATACACACATCGTAGAAGAATGTCCCTTTCATCAATTTCCCTATCGTACATCTGTGTTGAACCAAGTGACTCCCGATGCCGTTGAATGGCTGAATAACCTCAGCATCCCACTATGAACTACACCAACTCTCCTCCGACATACGAATAAGAAGAAGAAGAACCGTTAGGACGACCGTCTTGTTACGCCCGCCGCATCACGACATATCACGGCCGCTAGATAACAGCACCGCTTTCTTAGGGAGCCGTAGCTTTTTAGAAAGCAGTATCTGAATTGTGTCACAGTTCTCCCTTATGCTGTAAGGATTTTTAAAAAATACTATTTTATATTTTTATTTTATTTTTAGTTAGGTTTAATAATGACAACTCGCTAATTAAGCCAAGCTGATGATGATGAAATATGTAGGTTGTTCTTGTGGCTCCCGCGTACTAAATTTTTTTAAAAATTTTTATAGTTAATATAAATACATATAAAATATTTAATAGGACAGATATAAGATTATATAGTTACTTACAATTTTTTTTTTTTAAAAAAAGCTATCCAACTCAATAGAGAAAGGTTGTTTGATTTGGGGAGCAGCGCCATGTAGCGACAGAAATGGCAACTAAAGGCGTTCTTAGACGATAAGTTTTTCGTCCAGTTTCCATGTGGATTGCTTTTTCTATGGAATTTTCTATAGAATTTTCCATGGAAAAATACAACTCACGTGCAATCTGGATGAAAAAAGGTATCGTGTAAGAACGTCTTAAGTATAGAAATAAAATACATCAAAAATGTAATATAGATACAGTTTGTTTTGTTGTACACAATAGTTACTACAAAATAGAACAGTAAAAGTACATGATAATAGAAATGCAACAATAAGTCGCATACAAGATATAAAAATAATACATTTTATTTTTAGTCGTATTTCGAAAGGCCTGATCTAATATTTCTACAGGATATGTTATTATTTTTGTAGAAATTGTTCAATTGAAATGGTCTTTGTGAATTTGTAACTATATTAAATTTGTAAATATATAGCATCATCGGTGTGTTGTTGTCTCCTAGGCTGGAACTTCTGGTGACGCAGCTCCGTTCCAAGCGCGGCCACACGCCGAGTCAGGCCAGCAGTCTCAACGGCTCCGCCATCGGCTCGACCCCGGACACTCTTCACATGGTGCTTGGTCCGGTGACAGATCTATGACCTACCACCACTTCTCTGCTCCTGGTAACCAACCAAAATTAGATTAAGGATTATTCTACGTTTTGTAATGGCGTTTATTAAATAAGGGTTGTTCTTAAATACTTAAACTAAAATTAATGCATTTTTACATATGCTCCCAAAAACATGTATTTATTTTGTTACATTATATACAGAAGCGAGCACATAAAAATGTATTAACGATCTATAACAAGTTTTAACCAAAAAAAATTCACAGTAATAAAAAATGATTTTCAAAGATTTAAAAAAAAATCTGGATACAGTACACGAATATTATTTCCACCCACGGTTTTTTTTATTTAAAAAAAACGTACTACAACTGCTTCAATACATCTCGGCACGGATTCAACATTTAATAAAATGTAGATTTTAAAATTCTCAAACCACACTTCTATGGTTTTTCTGAGTTTCTGCTTTGACGAAGGATTCGTGATGTTTTTTTCAATTGTCATTTTATGCCACATGTTATCAATGGGGTTCAGATCAGGTTTGTTTCCAGGCCAATACGGTGTTGGTTTCTTATGGCCTTTGATAAAATAAAATGATCTTAAAATAATCTCAACACATAGGTAGGCTATCTGCTAATTTTAAATTTAATTTCTAGTACTTCTAAGTTGTCTAATCTAATTCATATACCGTTTTTATGAAAAAGACTATTTCCTTTTTTATGTTCGTACTAGTGTTTGAAAAATAAATTTGTCGAAAAAACAATATAAACATTTACGAGGGCACTTTGAAAAGTTTAATATAAAGTGATATGGGGGAGAGGGACTGTTATGGTCATTGTGTTTCAAAAATCGACTGGTTTTGAAAACAAACTCTGATATGTTTTACCATATAACATGTATTTAAACATCATAATTGGCGCTCAGTTCATCTGCGACATCGACACCGGCCTTAGTTGTAAGTACTCATTTCCGGTTTTATTTTATCACCTGTCGATTGGTCTATATTTTTATCATGTTGTCAGGTTGACAATATCCAGCAAATTTTTTTTTTAGGTACGTAGGACACCAATGTAACGTCATTCTGGAACCCAAATCGAGAACCATTTGCTTCTGTTCCTTGTTTGAAAATCTCAGGTACACATGTCTTGCTTTTACGGACTGTGCCGACAGAAGTCAATGGATGGTCTTTCAACAGATAAATCATAAGGGGGTAACTAGTAAACCAATTATCGAACGTCAAATTCCTCTTTGTTTTTGGTTCCACTAAACGGTTTACGATATCATACGCTTTATTACTCAGTTGGTAAGGCCCTGGTGTTTTTTTTCGCGCGTATACTTCCAGTTTGAGGATATATAATGTCTTCGCATCTATAAGAGCTTGTATTTTTATGCCATATCTGGCTGGTTTATTTGGAATGTACTCGTATAAGCGGAAAGGACATCGCCCTCGGAAAGATAACGGCATCTCGTCAATAGTAAGGTTCTCAGAAGGCATATAATATTTTAGAATACTTTCAACAAAATTATCAAAAATAACTCTTACGGCAGCTAGATCGTCAGTCTTTTTTTTTTTGGTCCCGGGTGTTCTTATCATCGATTCTCAAACAGTTTTGGAGGAAGTAAAACCTCTGCAGTGACTTTTTTTATTTTACGGATTCTTTCGTAATCCTCTAACTAGCTGGGGCTTATAGCAATACCCCTCATGTTTTCTAACTAACTAGTACTGCTGCTCTTTGGCCTTATTACTATCGCCATCTGATTTATTTACTTGACTGGTTTTATTTTACATTACATGAATTTTTAGGGAAAAGATTGTTAACATATAAGGATTTGACTGGATGTAGGAATGCGGGAGAAGGAGAGGAGGAAGGTTGGGCAAGAGCGGTTACGGGAGACAGATCATTTGTACAGACTTACCCGGAGAGTGGTGTCCCTCCAGGGAGCTCGGCTAGCTCAGTTTTGGCAGGCCAAGAAGCTCCTCTGCAGGGTCGTAGGCCGACAGGCAGTCTTATAATTGGGAACTGGACTCGAATACTTTGTCAAATGAAACTACCGAATGCTTTCAGGCTCAGGGTTTAATTCAGAGGAAGGTGCAGACACGGTGAGTGAAGTTATGATAAACAGTAGGCTAACCTAACCTCAAATGAATGTTACGGGTGATTTCTCTCTGATATTATCTAAACGGGCATGTGAACAGGGACTCGAATAAGGTACAACACAAATAGGGGAATGTAAAGACAGCTCACAGTTTAGGTTGTAGGGGCGAATGGGGTCTCCGTGGAAGCAATTATCAGCCACCCAAGATGGTTGCTCGCGTGCTCCTCTTCGAGACGCAGTCGGCGGCGGGCCAGGGAGGCCATCTCCAGAGCGGGTGAGGGTGCGTGCTTCCGAAGCCGGTTCCGAGCAGTGAATGTGGGGGGGCGAGGAGAGGAATGCGCGCGTCCGTGCGAGGTGTTGTTTGCGGCCGTGTGTGGCGCTGGTGTCGTTTTACGAGAGGCTAGTACCTTTTTTAGGAACTTACTGACGTTACGTAACAAGATCTTAACTGGATAAAAAACCCTAAGCAAAGAAAGGTAAAAGAACAAACATTTAGTTCAGAACTATTTACTCATTTTACCTCTTTAATTTTACTGATGTTAAATATTTCGTTTGTAGGCTGCTTCCTCTCTGGATTCTGCTGACCTATTTCTGTGGGAAAATTTTGGGAAAAAGCATTTGTTCATCATTGGCTGCATCCTCTCTCATTTCCGTGATTCTAGGTTCCTAAGGGAAAAAAGGGAAAGAAAACATGTTAATTTTCTTCGCTGGTGCTGCTGTTCTGGAGCTCGTTTATCCATTGATGGTCTCCGTGAGGAGTTCCACGAGGAAGATCATCTTTTCGGTTCTCGAGTTGTTTTCGGTTGTAGGTCTTTGCCATATCGGACCACTTGTCGTCTATATTGACTGTAAATAGGGGTGGGTCTTCCAGTCGGCGGGCTGCTAAGTATGTAGACTTGGTCCAGAATTTTCCAAAGGGTGCAAGAGGCGTTGTTTGAATGAGTCAATGTCGATGTAGAGATGTCCAAGTGGGAAGCCGGCGAGTTGAGAAGAGCGGAGCGGTCAGTTTGTTGCGAGTTCAAGTGATGACTGGGTGAGAGAGAGTGACGAACGGAACTTTGGATTGAAGTGTGTACAGAGTTCCTAAACTATAAGTTTACTGACTCTAGCATATTTAAAAAGGATTATCTATAGATTTCTTTACATGATTCTAATTTTTAGATTTAGTGATGTGAAATGTTGATTTAAAATTATACTGCATCTGTACGCAGGGTTGTATCCTCGGAAGACATTTTTAGGTTTCATATATTTGAAGTTATCATTCGCGCTGTACGTGGCGAGCTTATTTATGGTTGGATTAGAGTGGCCAGCTAGACTGGCGTAGAACTTAGTTGCCTGTGTGACAATGAAATCCTTGATCAACGGAATGTTGGCATCTTTGTGAATCGTTGAGATTCGGCTCCATTTAGGCGCATTAAGTGCGAGTCTCATGACTTTATTTTGAAACTTTTGCAATTTTTTAATGTGAGTCGGAGCAGCGTAACCCCAAGTGGGGCAAGCGTAGCTGAAGGCAGACCTGATGGTCGTTTTATATAAAAGTAATTTATTATCAATAGAAAGACGGCTTTTTTTGCCCATCATTGGGTAAAGTGCGGATAGACATTTATTTGCTGATTTGATTTTATTACTTATGTGTTTACCCCAAGTCAATTTAGAGTCTAAAGTTATCCCTAGGTATTTCATTGATTTTTCTCATGGTACATTGGCCCCAAACAGTTTAATGGGTGGAGGCCGTCGCGGCATTTTCTTTGAGAAAACGGTCGCGACACTTTTGGATGGATTTATTGATATTCGCCATTTTTTACACCACTTTTCTGTTCGAGTGGTTTGAATCTGGACTCGGCGTGTAGCAGTGGCCTCATCCGTTGAACTGGACATGATGTTAGTGTCTGCATTTAAAGTTGATTCTACTTTTGAATCCACCTTTGATATGAAGGCTGGTTTGTCATGGTCCGTGTTCGGTGTAAATTGAGCTTCTAAGCTATCCGCAAAGGCTTCGGCCTTATCTGAGTCTGAATAAACTTTACCGTTTAGGCCTTGAAGAGGAGAGATTTTAGTTTTAGGACGTCTTAGCGCTTTGGAGAGCTTCCAGAAGGCTGCTCTGTCATCTTCTAAAGTAGAGATGAAATCGTGCCAACGATCGTTTCTAAATTCGTTGAGGGCAACTCGCACTTCTTTATTTAATTTATTTAAATGTCGTTTGACTACCGGATTGTAAGTTTTTTGCCATTCTTTTCTCACAAGATTTTTTTCCCTAATAAGGTTTTTAAGCTCTTCGGGTATTCCGTGGCGAGCTATGACATTAGGTTTGTCTGACGGAATTTCTATTGACGCCTCGTTGATACATGATTTTATTGACTGAATTAAGTTGGAAGTGGCAGCATTTAAGGTGACTTCGTCGGGAATTGAGGTTGTGATTTTTATGTTTTTAGATAATAGTTCGTTTAGTTTATTCGAATTTATTTTTTTCTTTAGAGGTTTATCAGGGACCAGAGGGTTAGAGCCTCCTGTTAATGTGAGCAGGACTGGATCGTGGTCTGAGGTTGATTCGTTGATTACTCTGAGGGAGTGCGGATGGCTAGTGTCCTTTAAAATTATTATATCAATTACGTCTGGCCAAGCGACGCCATGATGTATCGTGGGCTGGGACGGGCCCTCAACTGTGATGGTATTAGTACTCGCGTATTTTGCGAGTATGTTCCCTTTCGAGTTATTCCTGTTGATATTCCATGAAACGTGTTTGGCTTTAAGGTCCCCAGCTATTATAGTGGGGACTTGTTCGTCAAGGAGGCTGTCTAATTCTGACGGAATCAGTTGACATTTAGGGGCTACATATACTGAAATGAGTTTTAGTGGTCCTGAAGCGGTATTTATTTTTACTGCGGTGGATTCAATGTTTACGTTTGAGAATGAATGTGCTAGATTGTGATCAACGTTGTTTTTAACCAAGATAGCGGTTCCGCCACCTTTATTGGTGAGTCTGTCGTCACGGTACGTGATATAATTGGGTATTATGAAGTTGCGTGAGGGCTTGAACCACGTCTCGTTAATTAAAAACACGTCAATTTTGTAATCATGGAGGAAATTAATTAATTCCTCCTTGTGTGAGATGACAGAGCCATTGGCGTTCCAATAGGCTGTCTGTAGGTTAACAATTTTGTTCACATGTCTAGACATTTTGAGTTCTTAAAAAGGCTTGGATTTTTGCCAGCTCCTTGGCGGCATTTTGTATGGTAAATTGGAGTGCAGTGGCTTGCTCTATGAGCGCCTGGATGTAGACGGGGTCCGCAGAAGGCGGGGGTGTATTCGGCAAAGGGTTGCCTTGTGGTACTTGGGGGGCTTCCGGCTGTCTGGCCAGCCTGGCTTGTTGACTGGCGATAGGTTTTGTGTACGCCCGTTTGTCCTGATGGGAGGCACGGGAGTTGTAATAATGTGGCTCAGGCCACCTGCGGTTTGAGGAAGGGGGAGGAAAAGTAGGGGCGGGGACGGAGGTGGTGGGAAGGGGTGGGAAGTCCGCTGTTGAGGCCGCGGTTGGAACCGGCCTTGAATTATTAATATTTTGGTTAGAATTTAATGGATTTAAGTGATTCGGATGATTTAGGTTTTGGCTGTTTGAATGGGCGTTTTGACGGTACGCCTGTTTGTTGAACTGGTAATTTCTACCGTAATTTACGTTACGGTTTCTGTTGAAATTTGGATTTTTGGGCCTTGCCGGGTACCCTCCGTAGTTGGCCGTATGGGCCCCTTCGCATAAGGCCCATTTCGCCGGTGTGTCTTTGTTCTTCGTGCATAGCGAAGAACGATGTGGTCCTGCACATTTAACGCAACGTTCTGTGCCATAGCAGCACGTTTTCGAGTGCCCGTGCGCGTGGCAACGGAAGCACTGTCCTACTCGGGCTTTATTACGGAGGGATTCTACTTGAATCCTCAGTCGAAAGATTGAATTTAAATCGTTGAAATTTTTTTTAGAATCGTCGTTTTTTGTCAATGTGACAAGAACTAGAGGTATAGGCTTTTTTGACCTTCCCTCTTTCATTCTGTGAACGGATATGACTGGGTAGGATTTTCGTAATTCGTCCTTTATTTCTTCAGGGGAGATGTCTTCCGGAAGGCCCCTCAAGACAACCCTCAAGGGTTTGTCTTCAGGCAGCCTAAAAGTGTGGAATTCCGTATTCCTCGCCAGTAGGTTTCTAGTGATAGCGTGGTGGTCGCGTGGGGTCTTTGTAATGATGTGAAGGCCATTACCCATATTCTTGGCAAAGAAATCGATGCCCTTATCCTCTAGTGAACGGAGAAGGGCCCTGGTTTCTGCTTTTTTATGCAGAACAATTGGTGGAATACGCGCGAACTTACGCGGCGCTTCCTCGTTGAGAGCGGAAGGCTCGACTGTTTGGGCGGAAGATGGCGAGTTAGATCGCAGTACGGCGAATTTGTTAGCTGAAGTCGACGCTAATGGAGACGGTGAGCGGGAACGTCTGTCGATTTTTTTTAATAGCGGCGAAGCGCGAGGGGAGTTAACAGGGGTGAGCCCTTCATGCGAACCGTTTGAGAAAACACGGGTTCGCTTTCTCCTGACTGTTTCGAAGCCAGCACTGGAATCGTCTGAGTAATAAGAGATGTCCATCTCTACTGATGCAGTTTGAGGGGACGATAATCTTGGGGAGACTGTATCAGTCTCCACCAAGAATTTTTTAAATGTCAGTTGACTAAGATGATCTTTTTCATCTAAAGTGAGAGCGCGACCGATTCTGTTTGAGATGAAGTCTCTTATATTATCCTCATACACTCCTTCAGAGCGTTGAGAGTATACGGTAGACATGCTGAGTTAATTTGTTATTTTTAAAATAATATAATAATATATTTAAACTGGTTTACGAAAGTGAAGTTGGTGTAATTAGTAGTGAAGGGCAGTGACTAATTGGTTTTACAGGTTGAAATTTCCTGGGATTTCCGCTCGGCGCGCGGCTAATTGCTTTTTCGGACGGGCGAATTTCTGAGAAATATTATGTTGCTATGCAAGTTTGTCGTTATGACGTCTTGGGAAAAAACGCGGCGTTATTTTTTAAAATAATGCATTTAGTTAAAAAAGGATAATTTACTTGTTGGTAAGGATTTTAGTGATTTTATAATCTTGGCTTTTTAGCTGAACGTGAACTCTGTACACAACAAAGGTAAGGATCTAAAGCATCGACTTACTGAGAGCTGGATGCGCTGGAGCCGCTTCTGGCACTTTAGGCACACGACCACAGAGCTGATTTATTGGTTAGAACCCGGTGGAAGAACGGTCCTACTCGTCTTTCGGACGGGAATTCAAATAACGGGTGAATAAACCGCAAAAGTTCAAAGCACTTGCACTGGAGGCTGGAAACACACCGAAAAACTGGTCACTGAGTTTAGTGATTGCTTTGATTAAGATAAAAACTGAAAAGTAAAGATCGCGAAACTTGGAGCCAATAGCTTACGCGATAAAAATCACGAAAACAATTGGAATAGACACTTTATAACACTAAATATTGTTTAAGTACAATACGTAAAACACAATAAGCAAAGAGTTCGCTACGGATGGCGCAGAGAGGTGTTGACTGTTCAGCGAGCTGAACGAGAATGAGTGACGAACGGTTGCCTATCGCGGAGTATTTATCGGACGCGATAGGACCGGGTGCTGGTTTTGTCGATGTACGCTTGATCCGCCCCGTGTTATTGAGGTGTCGTTTTGTTTCCTTTTGTTGTATGTCTCTTTGGTGGCGGTGCTGTATAGGCCGACTTGTCGTCGCCTACCTCTTGTAGTGTCCCGTACTTATTTTTGTGTACGAGGTTAAATTTTGGTTTAGGTGGAGAGTGGGGGCGTTTTGCAGCCGGTGCTCTTTATCCATTCCTCCTCCATCACAGTTTCTGTCTCCGTGCTAGGTCTGGGCGTCGGGAAGGGGTCTCTTGGGAAGACAAATTCCACCTCATTGGTTATGGGAATTATGTCTGCGGAATTTCTACCTCTTTGGGTTTAGTTTCCTGCAATGTCTCGACTTGCTGTACATTTTTCGGCTGGATTTTGTTTTCTTGGTGATCTCCATTGTTATTGCTGGTGGGTCGTGCCATGGGTCGGGAAGGGGTAGTAATTTCGAGCGTGCTCTGGAATCAGAAAATTATTTTTGTCGTTTTTTTTTGCCTTGAGGAAGGCAGTCGTTGCAAACAGTTACCCTTTAGTTAAACCTTATGTTGGGAGGACTGATTGCCTCGGGCGCCTAGTGGCACCAGATAGCCTCAATCCATCTCCGTGCAGTACCTCATTTTATAAACCTCGTTTATTTCCTGTGTTGGAAGTGTCCCAATCCGCCGTGGAACCAAACTTGCCAAACCACCAGAAAATCAAACTTGTCTTTAAAAAGCTCAAATTCTGTCCTTCCTCTTTTACTTTTTACGTTCGTCTCTTTTGGCTTTTTCTTTTTCTGACACTGTAGTACGAAAGATTTCAACTCCTGTACCATCTGTACATCTCTTTATTTGAGCGGTTTTGGCCAGCTATATATATAAGTTCCATAAATTCCTTCAAATCCTCCAAAGTTGCATCTTACATGTGGTACTGCTCTTTATTTTCTGGACATTTTCCCCTTTTATTCCTTATTTGATTATTTGTATATGTAAGTATACTAATATAACAATAAAGAGATTCCAACATTCAATCTCTATTTTGGTAAGTATTGCGGTACCTTTTACGCCTGGAGCATTATTAATAATATTCTCACAACGAATACGAACGCTTTGTCTAGGAAAATCTTTCATCCACTTTGTAACATCTTTGGAAGTATAAAAAACCCCATGTACCTCAGATGACTGACTAGGAGAAAAACAAAATACCCTCCTGCTACGAATTGCTTTCTTCACTTCTTTGAGAAACGTCGTCAATCTCTTCGCTCTCAGTCACAGGAACTAGCACTTTAACAGTTTTCTAATAATTCTCATAGCCGACGTTCATTTTATTCATAAGACATATTTACAGCGTATTTATTCGAAATTCTCAGCAATGTATCCGAAATTACTGTTAAAAACGTGACTGCGGGTCTTACGAATGGTTTAACAGGAAGCAGCGGCTTAATAAATATTAGGACGCGTTACTGATAATTTCACAGGACATTTAACAGGATTTCCTAATATTTTCGCATTACAATTACGAATATCTTAATAGTCTTCCCGATAATTCCACCGTAAATAAATCCTAACGTAATCTAACCTTTTATTCGAACTTATACGAATGCTCTATAAAGATTTTCTGATATTTTATCAGTAATTACCGATCATTCAGTCGTTCTTATATGAATACTATCTAAGGTCTTCCTGATATTCCATAAGTAAAATACTGAGAATTGATTCGTTCTTATACGAATATGTTATTAGGTCTTCCTGATATTTTATTAGGTTCATGTATAAATACTTTATGCGATCTGTCATGTTAATTGCCCTTTACTTACTGATAGAATATTAGAACTTCTTACTAGCATTTTTAAGGATTACACTTCATATCATAGTCCTAACAGATTTCAACGTTATGCATTTTTATAAATGCGTACCATTGAAATCTTTTAGGATTGGAATGATGTAATGTCGTGCAATCATTAAAAATACAAGTAATAATTCCTATAATATTATCAGTAAGTAAGGGTAATTAACACGAGACTACACATATAAAAATATATTATATAATATAAATCTGTACACTTTTGAGTAGAATAGTGATATATAACATTTGATTTTCATAAGTTCTACAAATATATACATATTTATATTACAGAAAGTGTACGAGACGTGTAAAGCCCGCACAAGATAAATCGTGTAAATATTTAGGCACCGGCACACAGGGACGCACAAATATTGTGATTTGCGAATCCTCCTGAGAAAGGAGGTGTTTGGTAGTTTCCCAATGGAATGTCGTCGCTCCGAGCGTACTTGATTTATAGCACCAGCCAGTATGGTCGATCGCTTGATGTGATGTCATCTGTCGTGTGGGCACGGTTTGCTGCTTATCCGTGACCGGCATTCAAGGTCGGACCGGTCGCTGCAAACTCGCGGATAGACTGGGTGGCTCTCGGGCTCGGTTTCTCAAGCATATCCGGGGCCGGCATTCAAGGTCGGGCCGGTCGCTGCAAAATAATGGGTAGACGGTGTGGGGTGGCTGTCGTGTGAGCTCGGTTTGTTGCTCTGAGCGACTAGACGAGTGAAGCAGCGTCCGATGAAGGTGTTGTTCGTTCCACGGCTGGAGTGAGAATGATTATTCATACCGTGGGCGTACGAGTTTTATAGGCCGAAATTGTTTACGAACGAAATATGGGCAGGTGTTTACCCAGGTACTGTCTGTCAGGTCCCAACTTGCATGTGTTGTTGTTATGATGAACTTGTTTACGTTGAAATATGGGCACGTGTTTACGTAGGTGCTGTTTGTCAGGATCCAACTTGCATGTGTTGTTATTTATTTATTCACGCCTAGAAGGCTTTTACATGTTGATACATTTGTCACATAGTTTTACAAGTGAATACAATAATGAAGTAAGTAGATACAATAATGAAGTAAGTAGATACAATATAACAGTATGTAGTTACAGCGTAATTATCACAATGAATAATAGTTTATCCTGTGGTTACATTCATTATAACAGCAGGTTGTACAAAATAGTATAAGAAGTAGTTTAGTGCATAATATAATAATATAATATAAGTATAAAAGAAGTGAGAAGGTAGATACTATTTAAGTAGCTAGTTTCAGCGCAATAGGTGGGTAATAAAGGCAGCAGAATTATAATTACTATGACGTTGTAAAATAGGAACAGTTTATAATATACGTTTTTACAAAACAGCATGCCTTTATTATACCTGATTGGGTATTTTGCAGAAACACAACATAATAAAAATTGCAATAAAAAACGATGCATATGAAAAACAAAAAAACTTAATAAATTTAATATAAACATTCAAATAAACTGATTTTTAGCTTGGACACAGTGTTGTAACGGTAAACATCAATTGAACTGAACTCATTACCGAGTCTGTGCAAACTTTGAATAGGAGAGTTCACGAAATAATTATTTGAAGACGCTGGATTGTTATACAGAGCCGTATGTCTCGTGTTTCGGGTGGGTACATGCAGGGTAACAAGGCTCGTTAAATCCAGGGCGTCCAATCTGCCATTTGCTATTTTGAAGAGACATACTAAATCGTTCAGTGTGCGCCTAGATGATAAATCGCTTAGGTTAAGTAGCTTCATTAAAAACGTACAATTAAGATTTTCGATTGGAATACCTAACTTGTAATTAATAAATCGAAGAAATTTATGCTGCACTCTCTCAATTTTTTGTTGATGAATCTTATAAAATGGTGCCCAGATTGTCGAATTATACTCCAAATTGCTTCTCACCAATCCAGTGAACAGTAATTTAAAGGAGTTAATTAATTTGAAATCTTTGACTCTTCTCAAAATAAATCCCAAACATTTCATGGCCTTATTAGTTATTTCATTAATGTGGGGAATAAAAGTTAGTTTGCTGTCAAAAATTATACCAAGGTCTTTTATTTGCTCAACCCTTTTTAGGTGAATGTTGTTAATGCTATATTGATACGTGAGGGGATTTTTAATTCGAACAAAAGTTATAGTTAGACATTTTTCAATATTGAGAAACAGTTCATTACGAATGCACCACTCTTGTAGCCTATCAAGATTCAATTGCAATACGTAACAGTCATTGAGATTGGTAATAGTTTTGTAAATTTTAAGATCATCAGCGAATAGGAGTATCATAACTCCATCAAAAATAGTAGTTATGTCGTTGATAAACAAGGAAAACAATACTGGTCCCAAATGTGACCCCTCTGGAACGCCGCTGAAGATTTTAAACTGATATGAAAAGTGTGAATTGAGTTTAACCGATATTTTTCTTTTATGTAGATAACATTCAAACCATTTCAGAATATTCCCGGTTATTCCAAGAGTACTTAATTTATGTATGAGAATTTTATGTGAGACTTTGTCGAATGCCTTACTAAAATCTGTGTACACTACGTCTGTTTGGAGACGCTTGTGCATAGTTTTGAATAAATGTTCCTCGTAAATCATTAAGTTTGTAAGAGTCGATCTTTTTGCCATAAAACCGTGTTGTAGATGTGAAATTACTTTATTAATTTCAGGCGAGAGTTTGGTAAGCAGAGCAGATTCAAATAGTTTCGGAATTGATGACTGAATACATATAGGTCTATAGTTGGAAATATCAGATTTATTTCCTTTTTTGAAGATTGGAGACAGAAAGCTCGTTTTCCATTTCTTCGGAAAGGTGCCAATTTTTAGAGACAAGTTAAAAAGTTTAGTAAGAGGATAAGTCAAGACTGACAAACATTTAAATAAAAAGATTGGAGGTATTTTTTATCGGCACCAGCTGATTTGTTAAGATTTTGGGATTTCAATTTAGTTCTAATATCACTTTCTTCAAATATACATTGATTAAAATCGATCTTATTGTCATTATTAGTTATTGAAGCGTCGAGCAAAGGAGAGTCGTTTTTAGTATCATAGACTTTGCTGAAGAATTCTGCAAAAAGATTAACGACTTCTTGAGGATTATCGGCCATTTTATTATCTAGATACATGTTAGAGGGAATACCAGAGTCGTCGTTATTAAGCATGTTTGAAAATTTATAAATATTCTGGGGATTGGCAACAGCCAATTCTTCACAGTTTTCAATGCACTTCTTGTAACATAATTTTGAAATTATTTTAGTATTTGATCTTAATTCATTAAATTTTGCGTAATCTTTAGGATCCCGTGTTGATTTGTAAACTTTATGAGCAATTTTTTTGTCTTTAATTGAATTGATGAGATCTTTACTAAACCATTTTGGGTATTTTTGAACAGTAATTTTAGAAATAGGTACAAATAAATCAATAGCACTATTTAGAATTAAGTAAAATTTATCTACCATTTCATTAATGTTTACTCCCACCACTTCCAAAAAGCTCCAGTCAGCAGAGGATAATAGATTATTGATTTGATTAAAATCTGCTTTGAAAAAGTTCAATTTTGCAGATGCAGGTGAATCTTTTTCGTTATTGAACTGTGGTATTCAATCGCTAATGGAGGGTGATAATTGTCAATTGGAAGAACAGTTTCAGCAGATGCGGATACATTAACAAAATAAGAATTGGAGAGCACTAGATCGAGAATACGAGAATTTATATTATATACGTAGTTTAACTGCCGGAGGTTTAAAAAATTTGACATTTCGATAATTTCATGGGAGCCATGGTTGATGTTGTCCGAGCAAGAAGTCTTCTTGTTTTCTATGTCCCATACAACATTAGGTATATTGTAGTCTCCTGTTAAAATAAAGGTAGCTTCAGGAAATCTCCTTCTGATTGCTTCTACTTCGAGGTAGTGGTCTTTATATAATTGAGCGTCAGAAGGAGGAATGTAGATGCAGCCGACTATAATTTTTTCCTTTTTGGTAGATACCATGATGAACTTGTTTATGTTTTTATCTGTTTAAATTGATTTATTTTGTAGATACGTTTGGTACAGAAAGGTAATATATTTATAAAATCATCAGTTTGATAATATCACTTAATTCTACTTAAAAGAAAATTGATTTTGGATTGTAAAAACAAATTAATTTTTTTTTTCATTTATTGATTTTATTTTCATTGCCTGCAGATGCATATAAACACATTTATTTACTTATTTATTTAATATAGATTTAAAAAAAAAAAAATAATAATCGGATGACTTGTATATCGCCATTTTTGTGAAAAATCACCTCAAGGGCCCTGTACAAAGATTACTTCCTATTCTCTATCTTACTAGGATAGATCTTTATTGAGATGAGGAACTTTATAATTTAGTAAAACAATATAAAATAAATATAAAAAAATCTTTGTAAGTGGAGCGGAATTAGCAATTGCGTTCGATGTAGACGGCTGCTGTGTCTTCTTCGATAGCGTGGCAGATAAAATCCGTGAAGCAGGAGATATCGAAGACTGTACGCCAACATTCATCTGATTGATATCATATTGTTGCGGGCGAGTTTCAGAGAATCCAATCTCTCTCTCTCGCGAACTGAAGGTGATGGTTACCTGGAGGATGGTTTTTTTCTACCCGATGTGTGGGCTGCCTATGGCAACATATAGGGCTTTAGATATTATATTTTATTGATTTTTTTTTTTTGAAGTGTTGGATGATTTTTTGCATGCCGGGTGGATTGGCTTCTTTTTGCATAACTTCTAATACTATTTTTTTTTGTATTTTTGGTTGCTCTTTGTAATTTTTTATTAGAGCCCACACATCAAGGGGGGAGTGTTATGGAGATCGGGAGGGGGAAGGTTGGGTTGTCGTCGGGTCTTATTTGCCCGAGACAATTGATGCTTGGGTTCGGATTTGAAGCAAGTTTGGAGAAAAAAGATTTGGCTAAATCGACTATGTGTTTCCTCAGGGGGGGGATTTTCGTGCCTGTATTGATTATGCTATTTCTGACGAACCAAGGACTTTTGGTGCATCTTCTGAGCATGACATTTTGGAATTGTTCGAGTCGCTTTGTGTTGGCAGTGGCCCATATGGCTGAGGCGTAGGTTAAAACGGGACGTATTTGTGATTTGTATATGAGTAGTTTGTTTCTGAGTGAGGTTTTTGAGTGGTGTTGTAATAGTGGGTGTAAAGCACCGGAAATGTTCCGGGCTTTTGTGAGTGTATTTTTGATGTGTGGTATCCATGTGAGTCTTTTATCCAGTGTAACTCAGTGTAAGATATTTGGCACTGTTTTTCCACGGTATGACCTGGCCGTGCAACGTGACGTTCCCGCTGGGACCGGAGCGGCCTCTCTTACGGGAAAAGAAGACCGCTACGCTCTTTGTGGGATTCACGTCTATGCGCCATTCGTCATACCAATCTTGGAGTTTGTTAATGTTTAGTTGTAGGCGATGTGTAATCATCTTGGGCGAACTGTACTGAACCATAACGGTGGTGTCATCTGCATACAGAGCTTTGTATGAATTGTGGTTTTCTGTGAGGGGTATGTCGTGTGTGTAGACATTGAAGAGGGTGGGGGACAGTAGGGACCCCTGGGGGACCCCTGCCGTCATGAAGCGTATTTTGGAGAGAGCGCCGCGGTATTTCACTTGGAAAGTACGGCGGCGTAAAAATGATTTTAGGACACCGAACAGTTGGGGGTCGATGCCGGTGTCGTGGAGTTTGAGAAGCAGGCCGTTTGTCCATACTTTGTCGAAGGCTTTGGCTATGTCCAGGAAAATGGCGCCGGTAGACCGAAAGGTGTTGAAGCCTCCGATGATGATTTCGGAGACTCTCAGGAGTTGGTGAAGGGTGGAGTGTTGTGATCTGAATCCGTGTTGCTCTTCGGGTAGGGTTGAGACTTCGTCAATGTGCTTTAGGAGCCGGGTGAGTAGAATTTTTTCAAAAATTTTACCAATATTTGAGAGAAGACTGATCGGTCGGTGGTTCTCGCAGAAGAGTGGATCTTTTCCTTGTTTGGGAAGAACGATTACGTGAGCATGTTTCCAAATTTTGGGGAAATAGCGTAATCGGAGGGCGGCGTTGATTAGATTTACCATTGCTAGTATTCCTTTTTGGGGGAGAGCTTTAAGAGCGAAGTTGGTGATCCCATCGGGGCCGGGAGCTTTTTTGTTTTTCCGGGCTTTTATAGCCCGGATTACTTCGGCAGGGGTGGTGAAGTGGATATTATCGGGGGGTAAGGAGTTTAATATGCTATTTACTCTGCGGTTGACGTTTGCAATATGGTCGAGGTTGGCGTGTTTGAAGCTGGGGCTGAATTGTTTTTCAAGACTGTCGGCGAACGCCTCCGATTTGTCTTGATCATCGAAAACGAGACCGTTTTCGGAGTGAATGGGGTGGTTTGGTGCAGGGGTAGATTTGAGGGCTTTGGATAATTTCCACAAGGAGCCATCTTGTGGATTTATCTCTTGAAGTTTTTTGTTCCAAGTGTCATTTGAGTGCTCATAAAGTTTTTTTCTTATGAGGGCTTGAAGTCTGTTGATGGTGGTTTTGATTCTACGGACACGATTTTTTTGCCAGTGGCGGCGGAGATTATTTTTGAGAGAGATGAGATCTTTTATATTTTTTGGGAGGTCCCCTCTGAGAGTCAGAGGAGAGCGCTCGGGCAGGGGTTTGGAGGCATCTTTTAGCGAGGACGTAATTGTCTCGGCGAAGTTGTCAACCTCTATATCTAGATCTTTTGAATTTTTGATGGCGATTTATGGATAATTTTTCCCCGACTGTGCGAGAAATATGTCCAGTCGGTCTTCTCACTGGCTTTGGTGGGGGGGGGGGGTTCGATGAATTCATTGACTGTGAGCAACACGGGGTTGTGGTCTGAGGACAGATCGTTAATGGTTTCGATACAGTACGTCCAAGGTGATTTGTAGAATATTGCGATATCCAGGACGTCAGACGTGAGTCCTCGTCCTGGAAAGTGTGTAGGTGACATGGGACCGTCTGCAATGATATCTGAGTGATTTGATATGTATTTGTGTAAAATACGCCCGTTTACGTTTGCACGCCTACTATTCCAGGAGGTGTGTTTCGCGTTGAAATCACCCGCTAAAATAGTAGGTATTTGTCCGCTGAGAAGTAAATCAAGATCCGAGTTTTGTAATCTCTTTTGTGGGGGATTATAAATTGAATTAATTCTCAGCGGACCGGAGTGTTTTGTGTGTATTGTGATGGATGTGCTTTCTATTGTAGAAAGTGTGGGTGTAGTATTGCGAGTGTGTGCGATTTTAGTTTTCACGAAGATGGCTGTGCCTCCACCTCGTGAGTGTAATCTGTCATTCCTGTACAACGTGTAATTAGCGATTTTTGGTGAGTATGATGGGTTTAAATGTGTTTCATTAATGAGCAAAATGTCTATGTTGTGTGTGTTGGTGAATATGCGAACTTCGTGCAGGTTTTTTAATATACCGTTTGCATTCCAAAATGCGATGCGCAGCGCGGAGGGCGAGGTAGTCGAGTTAGCCATTTAATTTGTGAAGATGGATATGATTTGGGGGGCTGCTGAGAATAAAATGGTGATGTAATCTGCCGGTGAGGTGGCCGATTTGAATTTTGGGAGAAGGTCGGCGAGTATTTCACCGACCTTAGAGAAATTAATATTTTTTAAGAAATCAAAGATATTGAAAGAGCCTGGTGGGTTGAACGTTGGGGTGGTGTGCGAGTGTGGTGGGGGGGCTGAGGGGGGGGAGGGGAGAGGGGCGGTTGGGGGGGTTATGGGGGGATTGTTTGTGCAGGAGCTGGCAGCTCTCGCGTATGAGATGGAGGGGGAGGTGTGGTGGGAGGTAAAAGTGGTTTGGCTAGGTACCTCTGTTCGGCGAGCGATGGAGACTGGGTCCGCTGGTCTTTTCGGGCATTCCTTATAGTTTGCAGGGTGAGGCCCGGTGCAGTTTGCGCAGGTGGCTGGTCCGTCTTCTCTGCGCTTTGAGCATGTGGCGGTAAAGTGTGCCCCCGCGCATTTGACGCAGCGTGGGGGGAAGTGGCAGCTTTTTGCCGAGTGGCCGAAGTGCTGGCATCGGTGGCACTGTGTTGGGGCCGATTTGTGGTCGAGATATTCCACCTTGATCTTCAGGTGGAATAGTGATTGTAGGGTGAAAATTTGCCGTCCGGCTTCACCGTGCGTTAGCTGGACCAGCACCATGGGGACATTTTCTCGGGCGGGGCCCGCGCGCATGCGCGAGACCGAGACGATCGGGAGGTTTAAGTCCAATAATTCGCTTTGGATTTCCTCTTCTGAAATTGAGGTGGGGATGCCCCTCAGTACGGCCTTTGTCGTCTTGTCTTCCGCTAGTTCGAAAGTGTGGAAGGGTGTAGTGGCTTCTTAGAGCATTTTGGTTGCCAAACGGAAGCTGGATGTATTCTTTGTGTGCAGCACAATTCCTGTTGGAATTGCTTTCGCGTGGTTAATCACATTCATCTTGTCTGCGTCCTGGGTTTTGTTGGCTGATCTAGTTGTCATCTTGTGAATGACAGGCGGCATTTCACGAGTGTTCTTTATGTTTACAACAGCAGGGAGTGAGGGGAACGAGACCCGCGGACGGCATTGCTTGCCTGCACCTTCGGCTGTGCGTTCGGCGATATACGAAATTCCGAATTAAGAAGCGGCAAAGCGTACACGGCCAGCTCTGGCAGCGGACGGAACAGCTCATTGGCACCTTAGGCTGCGCCTTCGGAAGTGTTCGGGATTATCCAAGAGCGATCGGCCGTTACTGCGACGTCACTGTTGTCACTTCGCGCGCTATCACGAATAGGGCTGACGATGGAGAGTTCCGAGTATGTGCTGGCGTATTTTCGTAGGATACGCCTGTTTCTATTGGTGACCCTACTATTCCAGGTAGGGTGCTTTGAGTTAAAGTTCCATGCTAGGATAGTAGGAGTGTGACCACCGAAAAGAGTATCCAGGTCCTTTGGATCAAGCTTATCTTGAGGACGGTGGTAGATGGAGTTTATTCTCAATGGGCCTGAATGTTTTCAGTAGATCGTGATTTTATTTGACTCTGAATGTCAGTGTAGGTGTGATATTGAGTTTGTGGGCGATTTTCGTTTTCACAAAAATGGCAGTACCACCGCCTCTTGTGTGTTGTCGGTCGTTTCTATATAAAGTGTAGTTTGATAGTTTTGGCGTTTGTGATAGGTTGAGATGAGTTTCATTACTAAGTAAAATGTTGAGGGCGTGTGTGTTTGCAAAAATACGTAGTTCGTATAAGTTTTTTAAGAGACCATTAGCGTTCCAAAATGCCATGCGCAGCGCAGGGTATGGTAGTAGAGCTAGCCATCTAAAATGAAAAAAAAAGTAAAAAGATCTTAGGGGTGGCGGAGAAAATGATCGATAAGAAGTCTGCCGGTTAGGTGGCAGACCGGAATTTGGGGGTGAGGTCGGAAAGGATTTTGATTTGATTGGTATTTATTTTTTTTATTTTCTTATTCTTAAATTTAAATATAAAAACAAAAACATTAGCATTTACGCCATCTACACCGATATCATACTTCAAGTTCAAGACTTCTTAATATTATCCTCCATTTTTAAAATCCCATATTATTGGCTGCTATCCTTATGATGATCGCAAAGTTCTACCCGAACACAATTGCAATCGGAATAGAGTCTCGGATATACCTACCCGATTTTTATTCATATGTGAAGCATGCCCTATAGCAGCTTTTCATGAGTAGACTAATAGAGGAAAGGAAGCATATTCGGAATACCATTTACATTTTAGGGTGCAGAAAATAAGATAAAAATGTTTTTACGAATAAAAGTCGATTTAAATGTTAAGAAACTAATAGTTTATTAGGAAACGAGAACAGAAATTAAAAAAAAATATTACAGTGCTTTTAAAAAATAAAAAATTAAAGAATGAGAAAAAATGCGTTTTTTTTAAAGTGCATGTAATTCGGAATAGTATATTCCAAATTATATTCACTTTTAATATTTCAGAATATAATAGTGTCTTGTTAATTATTTGCAATAATCACATACATACTCTTCTGTTTCGCATCCGGCACATTCATTGTGTACCCAGAGGTTGCACATTAGGCACTTGACCCAAAGTTCTCCCCTTACATCCTGACTGAAAGGACCATTGCAGAAAAAGCACACTGCGTCTTCATCGTTTGGTTTATTAGTTCCAGGAGGGATGACTATATCAGAAGAGGAACTGTCATCAATTACTTCCGATGCAGAAGAATCCGAGTCAGTAGCAATATCTGTCGTTTTTTTCTTTTTGGAATTTTTTGTACCCTTGGGCTTGTTCTTGGCAGTCCTCTTTTCCTGTTCATCTATTAGTTGCTTCTTGTATGGAGAACTTGATATAACGGTTGAAACCGCTGATTTACGCCCTCTATTGGATGTTTTTTTCCTAGTTTGCGGAATCGGGGAAACATCAAATGGGGTAATGATAGTGCGATTGGGTCTTCCACGCGAAGTCGACGGCTGGGGTTCAATCGCGACCAAGGAAGGACTTTGTTCTTCGGGTGGACTTTCCATTAAAGCTAATGGACGTGCTTCAACTTTCATCATGGGTGTTGTTGACGCTTCTGCACAATGCTGGACTTCAGACTCTTCAATTTCTGCAGCAAGAAAGTCAGCATCGCTAAAAATATGCCGGTTGAAGGGATAGATTCCACTAACTTTGAATCCATTTGCTGCAATCTCTCCGGTTTGGCATTTGCGATAAGCATTTCCAAATAACTTCGTTATGTCATATACTGACAAAGCTCGTGCGTTATTACGTAGCCACATACGAATTTCTTCGCTATAATAGGCCTTCAGAGGACTCATGAATGACCTGTCGAGGGGCTGAATTTTGTGTGTGCAGTGAGGAGGGAGTGATATTATGGAGACGTGATTCGCTCTAGCCAAATCTACAATCTCCACGTTTTTTGTATGGCTATAATGACCATCCAAGATTAACAAAACCGGAGAGCTCTCGCTTGGTTTAGTTTTCTCCATGAAATGTAAAAACCATTGGGTAAATAGGTGAGTTTGTATCCACCCAGATGGATGACATACTCCAACAGATCCAGCCGGGGCTCCTTTCATGAGCTGTAGATTCATATTTTTGCGGGGGAAAATTATCATTGGATGCACATATATGCCTGATGCGCTCATACAAACCACAATAGTTATAAGAGACCCTCGTTCAGCCGAAGTTAGTGCACCGATTTGTTTTTTTACCACGGCGTCCAATGATTTTCGGGATTTTACTTTGAACGATAGATAGTCCTGATTCATCTACGTTGAATATACGGTCGGCGGGGTAGTTTTTTTCTGAATACACATTTTCTAGTATGTCGTAAAATGTGTCCAATTTTTCTTTGGTAAAACCGATGGCTCTTGCAAACGAGGTTCCTGTAGGTTTTCTCATAGATAACACATTTTTGTGTCTATTTAGGAAGCCTTTCAACCAGTATCTGCCAGCAATTCCCGATTTAAAAGGAGTTGGATGATTATTTTTAACAGCCACTTGATAAGACAATCGTCGGATATCCATTTGTGTTAGACCATAGAACTTTTTTTCCATTACAAGGGCGTAGTCTACCAATTGTTTTTCGAACTCTGCACTAAAAACTGGTTTTCGGCCAATTTTCTTTGAGGTTAAAGTCAAAGAGTCCGCATCTTTTTCAGATACGAGTCGAAACAAAGTAGTACGTGGGACTTTAAAGTGTTTAGCTGCCATCAAATATCCCATTTTTTTATTGCGAACAGCAGTAATGGCTTCACACATATCATTCGAATCCCACTTCTTCCTTTTCTGGTACAAATTTGATGACGACATCTCTGTAAAATTAAATAAAAGTACTTAAAAAAAATGAATATAATTTGGAATACTATTCCGATTTTGCATCACATTCCGTATTCCGCATTAGCAACATATAACCTAAAAGATCTTTCTTATATCACATGTCAACGTATTAAAAAATGCAAAAACGAAAGCCATACTATAAAAATAAAACTCTTTCTGAAGTGATTTCATTTGTAATGTTATAAAATAGTTTGGAATATGGGGTGATTATATTGGATTAAAAACTCACCGAAAAAGTTTTGATAGGAGCAACTTCACAAAACACGTCAGCATTCATCCGCAGACACAGGAGAACTATTATTCCGGCCAAAATCAAGGCTCACAGCTTCGACTTTCAATAGTTATAATTATTACCGATAGATTCCGCCACCCGAACCGAAGATAAGACGGTATTCCGAATTACCAACAGTATTCCAAATACGCTTCCTTTCCTCTACGAATAAAATTGCATTCGATGAATTTGAAATCATGGGAAAATTGGTGTGAGAGGAAAAGTCCTACCTTATACTCGTATAATTGGAATATGTAGGTGGTTTTCTTTCACACACTGCACAATTGTTGAAGATCCGATGATTTGGTGCGACACGATGCGAGTTTGCGACACGAGAAATATTATGATATGTTCACACAATGACAGCCATATTTTAACTAACTATGTTACAATTTTTACAACAGAGGGCTTCACTCAAGGTAGGTAGGACCTTGTGGGAAGGGCAATGGATAATGGGAACAATATTTAGAAGGACATTGGAAAATGGAATATTCTAAAAACTGTTTCAACACTAAACATTCCGCCCGCCTTGAGGAAATACACGAATTTTCTCAATAATTGTAAATCGACGATACGACAGAAGAAGACAAACAAAAGTATAAAATAAAACAAAATTAAAAACTAGACTTAACGTAACGAAAACTAAATTAAATAAAACTAAAGTTAGTCTATAGGTAAGCGATATAGTTTCACCACGGGACGTTTGAACACACTCTGTGGCGTACGAACAGAGACACGAACTACATGATCAACGCCGGGAAATAATTCCACAACCCGTCCAATTGGCCATTGCAATGGCTTTGCTTGCGAGTCATCAATCATCACCAGATCGTCGACTTTCAAATTAGGGGATGGTGATGCCCACTTGTTCCGCTGTTGAAGAGTATGCAGATATTCCTTCCGCCAACGATTCCAAAAATGTTGAGACATCTGTTTCAATAACTGTCAACGCAATAAGCGGTTCATTGGTACATCCACAAAATCTTCTTCAAGAGCAGAATCGAGGGGAGCCCCAATCAAAAAATGTGCGGGGGTTAAAGGCGAATTTAAGATTGCTTCGATACGAGTCAGAACAGTGGCCAGTTCTTCAAAAGTGAGGATTTGATCTCCCACTACCCTTTTCAAATGATGTTTGGTTGACTTAATTCCAGCCTCTGATAACCCATTAAAATGTCGCGCGGAGGGAGCATTGAAATGACAGGTAATTGAACGAGCGACAGTAGCGTCCACAAGTTTGTTATTGTTTTCGGATGAGCTTAGGAATTTAGAAAGTCCTATATGATAACGATTGGCGCCCACAAAATTGGTACCGCAATCACTATAAATATTTTGGCATAGACCACGACGAGAAGTAAATCGATCTAACGCTGCTATAAACGCCTCAGTGGATAGATCTGACACTAATTCCAGATGAACGGCTTTGATCGATAAACAAACGAAAAGACATAAATAAGCTTTATATGTTTTAGCGCCGCGACGTCTACATTCTCGGATTAAAAAAGGACCTCCATAATCAATTCCTACATTTAAAAATGGACGACCTTCTCGAAAACGCGAAGCAGGTAAATTACCCATCAAGGGTAAACTACCATGCGGATTATTTTTAAAACAAGTGACGCATTTGCTTAAACGATGTCGAATTACGTTACGAGCCGAAATAATCCAATATTTGAATGATATTATGGTGGAAGGGAGGGAGGGAGAAGGGGGGGGGGGGACGCCCTGAGACATTTGAGGGGACTCGGATGGCGTTCAAGCCGGTATTATTGGCTGAAGGCCGGGATTTTGCTTGAGCTGGCAGCTCTCGCGTACGAGATGGAGGGGTGGTGGGGTGGGAGGTAAAAGTAATTGTGTTCGTTACCTCTATTCGACAAGCGATGGAGACTGGGTCCGCTGGTCATTTCGGGCATTCCTTGTAGTTTGCCGGGTGTGGTCCGGTGAAGTTTGTATAGGTTGCTGGCCCATTTCCTAATATTTTCGCATTACAATCACGACTATCTTAATAATCTTTCTGATAAATTGACAGGACATTTAACAGGATTTCCTAATATTTTCGCATTACAATCACGACTATCTTTACAGTCTTCCTGATAAATTCAAAGGGGATTTAACAGGATTTCCTAATATTTTCACATTACAATCAAGAATATCTTAATAGTCTTCCTGATAATTCCGCAGCAAATACTAACCTTTTATTCGCACTTATACGAATGCTTTATAAAGATTTCCTGTTACTTTATCAGTAATTACCAACCATTCGTTCTTTCTTATACGAACACGTTATTGGGTCTTCCTGATATTTTGTTAGGTTTTTGTACTAATACTTTAGACGTTGTCATGTTAATTGCCCTTCACTTACTGATAGAATATTAGAACTTCTTACTAGTATTTTTCAAGGATTAGACTGAACATTCCGGTCCTGACAGATTTCAATGTTATGCATAGCATTGAAATCTTTTGGGACTGGTCAGTGTAATCATTCAAAATATAAATAACAATTCCTATGATATTATTATTAAGTAAATGCTAATTAACACTACAGTACACATTAAATATTCATTAAAATATATTCTTATATAATATAAATCTTTTCACTTTTGAGTAGAGTAAGTGATATATACAATTTGGTTTTCATAAGTTCTACACACTTATTTTACAGAAAGTCAATGTATTTATAAAAAAATCAGTTTGATATATCACTTAATTCTACTGAAAGAAAATTGATTTTGGTTGTAAAATAAAATGTAGAAACAAATTTGAAAATTTACCATTTATTTATTTCTTTTAATTGCGGGTAGATACACATAAATACATTTATTTAGTTATTTGTCAATAGAATTAAAAAAAGAAGTTAAAAACATAAGCCAACTTATCTTTACAGTCTTGTATTAAGGTGAGCAGATTTATAATTTAGTGAAACAATATAAACCAAAGACAAAAAAAAAACAAATTATTTCAACAAAAAAACCAAAAAACATATATCAAAGTTATATTGAAAATTCTTCAGTAAGTTGTGCAGCATATTTATAGTTGTGAACAATAACAATTTCACTGTAAATCAAATAAGTACATGTGGTGGCTTCAATCAGCCACAATCATAATAATAATAATAATAATAATAATAATAATAATGTTTTTATTTAATTTCTAATACAATTACAAACATGTTATATTTAATACGTAAGAGAAATTACAGGTACTTATTTAATATTTGTAAAACAATGTACAAGGAAAAAAAATATACTAAAAATAAAAAAAATAAATTCAGAGATATTTAAATAAATTCAGGCAGTGGTGAAGATCGCGTCAATGAGAAGAGATTCTTTCAAGAATCAATAGAATTTCCCTTTTGAATCTTTCCTCACTGACGCAAAATATGTCGATATCCTGTGAGATTTTGTTCAGGAGCAATATACTCCTCCCCACCGGGAGAACCATTGGCAGGTTGGTTCTACAGGTAGGAAGATAGAATAATCTATGACGACGCTGTCTTAGATAGTCATCAGGAACATAAAGACTTATGCGTTCCAAAATAGCTGAATTCTCTATGGAGCCTCGCAGTAGTCTAAAAAAGTGGGTAGCGGCATACCGTATGATTTCGTAGGCTCCATTCAGTTATGTTATCAATGTCAGCTTGAAGATGTAGGCAATCTAAAATATTTCTAATTAGTAGAAATAATTTGAGATCGTCAGCGAAAAGGAGAAAGCGAGAAAAACGGATGACTTTTGCAATGTCATTAATGAAAATAGAGAAGAGAAGAGGCCCTAGGATTGACCCTTGGGGGACCCCAGAAAAAACAAGAAAATCAGCGGATTGAAAAATTCCGTGTGTGACAAATTGCTTCCGGTTTTTGAGATAACTTCTAAAAAACTTTAGCATACGTAGGGAGAAACCCATTTGGGCAAGTTTTGTTAGTAAGATATCGTGATTCACGGTATCAAAGGCTTTGGAGAAATCATTATACGAACAGTCTACTTGGTATCCACTGTCTAGGGACCTAGCAACATAGTCAGTGAAAACCATCAGATTGTTTTCCGTAGATCTTCCTTTTCTGAAACCATGCTGTTCGGGGATAATATATGCGTCTATTTGAGGTACAATGAATTTATGGATTAGTTTTTCAAATAGTTTAGCAGGAGCTGAAAGTATGGCAACAGGTCTATAATTCTCGATTGACTTTTTGGAACCATTTTTAAAAATAGGACATATTTTTGAAATTTTCCATAATTCTGGAAAAGTGGAGGTACTAATAGCTAGATTAAATATAAAAGTTAAAGGTGCTTTAAGGAATTCAGCGCACCCTTTAATAAAGAATACGGGAACGAAGTCGGGGCCGATAGAGTGCGAGTTCTTCATGTGTCTTATGGCATTCATAACATTCATAACATCAGATGGGGTGGTAGCCATATTTTTGTTAACTAACAAGTAGTAATAATTTTATTTTATTTATAATGTACACAACAGACAGGTTAACATAAAAATTTTAAAAACAAAATAATAATTACCAATAACGGTGTACAACATGTAAAAAAGGAAATAATTTGCAATTACAAACAACAAAAAGTAATAAGAGAAAACAATGTTTGGGTGAAATAAAAGTAAATAATAACAGGTAAATATAAATAAATAATATAAACAATCAAAAAATTACATACATGTAATGTATATGTATGTGTACATTTTACTTTATTTTTTTTTTATTATGAATATTTATTCAAAAAAGAAATGTTACATCATTTACAAAAAACAAAATTTTCCAGTAGTTGTGTGTTACAATTAAATAATAATATATATATATATATATATATATATTCACATTTAATACAGATACATAATTCCTAGTATCCATGGGTTGATAAACAAACTAAATATGATTAAAACACCAACAAAGAACATTTTTTTACAAGAAAAATCACAAAGTTCAATCTAACTGCCATCTAGGTATCACATAGTACTTTAAATCTCTCATTAATGTTATATTACCAGGACAAGGTGCAAGCAAGTCCCGATAAGGTATACAGCAAATGTTCACTGTCTTACGAACTTCAAAAGCATGATAGTGTTCATCAAATGACAATGACTCAAGCCGCAAGTAAGACAAATATATTTCATTGTCGTCAGTAAGCAAAATGTTTTGAATTATGCCAAAATCAGGTAAAGATGTATCTTCAGGAATATCAACACTGCAAGTATAAGAAGGCTTCCACATTATCCCTTTGAATTTCACCCAAGTAACCAAATAATTTATTTGTATACTCGAATCTAAATTTAAGCTAGCCCTCAAAGCAGGACTTAAAGGAGTTTTTTTCCATACTTCAAAACAGGGTGTGTTTCTTCACGTAAAAACGAGTCATTCAATATGAGCTGATTTTTGATAGAAATCGTTTTGCATATATTTACCCTACTGGAGGAGGATCTCGCAGCAATTTTTGAAATTTATGTTTCGCTTCAAACCGCATTGTCCAAATGTGATATAATGGACCAAACTTTTCACGCATTGATGAATAATGTGTTAAAAAATCAAACTTCGGCTTGAGAGATTCTTTTGTAACTTCACAATACAATGAATTAAAATCAGGTATTAAGAATTTCAGCTGTTCGTTTGTGTCACTGTAAGTTCTATGACTGAGAAGCCTTTCAGTTATTTTGTTTAAAAGAAGGTATAACTCCCATACTTTATCTCAGAGTATCTAGGTCAGAGATACTCTATGATTATTAGAGATAGTGTTATCTTTTAACTCGTTTTAGTCATTATCGTCTAAGTTACCACTAAGCACTTTAACGATAGACCCTAGACCATTAATAATTTTGTTATTTTATATTAGAAATTCTATTCTTTCTAAGCCTACGTTAGATAAGGTAAAAACGTGTAATTTTTTTATAAATTTGTTATAATTAAAATATAACTGTAATCAGTTCTTTTCTACAACATTTACTGACGATTTGGTATAACTTGTCGTCATTAATAATTACCGCATATTTACTCTTGTTTAAACATTTTACATAATTTAAAAATATACATCGCGCATTATCGAGGGGGATACACCAAACATGATCCGTACCTGCTTCTTTTGTTTTCAATTTACGTAATTCCTGATTACTCGATTCTGTAAATATCCTATTCATACGTGGGGGTGGATGCTTGTAACGAATCGGGATTCCTCCATTATCGTCCACATGGCTGGCTATGCATGGTGTCGGCGACACTCTGGGCATCCTATTTGGGCAAGTGATTTCTACTCGTAACGAGTGTTGATCATCACTAACCTCACTATGATGGATCTCTACTCTAGATAATAAGTCGGCTACATGGTTTGTGCAGCCACGTTCATTATTCTCCAATAATTCATCAAGTTCGATTATGTCCATTACATGGAATAGTTGAACTTGCTTTGTTGGAGTTTTTTTTTTTTACATTATTATTATTATCATTTAATATTAGTGTTGCACTCATTAATTCGAGCATATACACCGTATTTTACAGAGAAATAAAAAAAAATATATGAAACTTCATTTTATTATTATTGTTACCAAACATTTTTTTCCAATATGCGTCACAACCGTACCTCTATGGGTCGTTATGGTGTGCGCCTTTCGTACCGAAAATTCTTCGTTAATGTACTTGCAAAAAATATATATATATAATAATAATAATAATAATGTTTTATTTCAGCAGAACAAAGCGGTGAGTGCAATACTCTGTCTGCCATATAAAAAGAATACATTTTAAGAATAGAAAATTACACATTGTAGAAATATAATATAAAAACAAAAAATAAAAAATAAATTAAATTAAAATAACATATTTAACACTTATGCTACAATGGCCTGAGGAAAATTCTCCATCTACGATGTAGGGGCGCGCCATGCCACTGGGCGACGGGCTGGACAAGAGTGTTTCCGATCTCCGGTAGCGCTGACTCGTCCCGGCTATTCTGTGGCGCATCAAAGCAGCGAACCCATGCACCCTTCCCTCTGTGAACATCTGCGAGGCGCTGCATCTCCAAGGGAGGCCGAACAGCGCCCTGTAAGCATGGTTATATTGCACTCGGAGTGTGTCCATGACGCCTTGTGTGTATCTAGTCCATAGTTCGCTAGTGTAAAAGCTCATGCAGTATGTCTGGAATAGTTAGCTTTTTTACCGGAGAACTGCACCTATTAAATCTTCTGGCGAGCATGTTGGCGCGTACGCACAGCGCTCTTCTTTGGCGTTCTGTCATTTTTATCATTTAGGTCATCAGTGATGACATGCCCCAAGTATTTGATTTCGCTGCAGATTTCAAGATTGGCTCCGCCGAGACGTATGGGCGGAATGACAGCAGGACCCGTATTTGCTTTGAAAATCAGCAGTGATGATTTTTTTGCATTATACATTAGCCCGTGACTAATAACGTACGATTCGCATATGTCTAGAAGTTTTCTCATTGTTCTTACCGATGGGGCAAGTATGACCATGTCATCTGCATAGCTGATATTGTTCATACATACCCCAGCAATGTGGCATCCGATTCTTGTTTCCTTCAGAGTTTTGCTAAGTTCATCCATGTATACATTGAACAGCACTGGGGACATTGAGCCTCCTTGTCTAACGCCGCACTTTAATTGAGCTGCTTCTGATAGTCTATCATTCCATCTGATAAAGTTTTCCTGTTGGTTGTATCATGTACTTAATATATTAACAATTTGGGGTGGTACTTGTCGTTCGGTCAGTTTTTCCCACAACTTATTATGACTAACCCTGTCAAAAGCTTTGCTCAAGTCTAGGAAGCATGCGTATACCGTTGTTTTTCTGGCTTTATAATATTCAATTGTTTGTTTCATACTATATATGGCTGTATCATATATGGCTGTATAAGGCTCTACTTGAGTCTGAATGATTTGAACTACCAGTATCGATTAAAAATTTATGTTTTATGGAGCTTCTACATATGGAAGTCCATTACAATAAATATATTAATTAATGTGGTTTAGTTGGACGAGGTTTTTTGTTCTTCTCTCGTTCTTCGTTCTCTTCTTCGTTCGCCCAAAAATCCTGGCCTCCGTGATTACATTGAAATAGCTCCTGTGCCATACGTCCTTTACCTAAGTCTATGACCGGTCCTTTAGACGAGCGTGGCATAAGCGGTATTCTCATACTCACATCCTCGTTACGGATTTGTGGGTTACCTTGGTATTTAAAATTATTTTGTTGCGTATTGCCATTTCTAGATAAAAGGCCTCTAGCTGATTTTATTTTAAAAAAATGTTCATCTTGAGACCCATGGTACTCAAAGACATAGTCTGTGCATGACGCGGAACTCTCATTCGATAATGCCATTTTTAATTTTAGGTGTTCTAAAAAAAATTAGAACTATTCAATACAATAAATATAACTTGCTCTTGGATGAGAAAGAAAAATACACTCCGTCCTTGTGGATAAGGAAGGGTAAGGATCTATCGGGCTATGAGATAGACGAAAATTTGAAAAAATGTACTCACATGTAAATTATCAGCGTTTTCTTCATAGTATTTTTGACAAGGTTGTAGGTTCGAGACTTCAGCAATGGGATGAATCGATATCAGCCAGAACTTCTCAGCTAGATCCAGGTGTCTGGAACGCTTGGGATTGTTCTCAAAGCCTCCTAGTTGGGCGCCAGTTAACTTTTGTTGATTTTTATAAAATGAAGAGTCGGTGAAATTATAATATTTAAAAATATACAAAACAATACAAGTGAATACAATTTTCGAATGGAGAATCTGACAACCCAGAAACGAGTAGTCTCGTTAACTGGAGGTTGGAGATAAGCCACTTGTGGGATGTCGTGGTCTCTTTTATAAATGATTTCATTGATGCGCTCGTGTGCACTAGGTATTCGTCCGGGTCCATTGTGGATGATCAGGGAACGGCGAGATAAGGTGTCCGGGTTCATCGTAGTTTTTTTGACACGGCTAGATAAGGTGTAGAGCCGGGTGCGTACTATCTTCGGTTCGAGTATATTCTGGAGTAGGTAACAGGTGCGAGTAACTTATAATCGTGGCTCTCTAGGTGTTTAAATAAAATGTTACCATTTTTGTTGGCTCTGAAATTATTCCAGTATCGATGTTTAGAGTTTAGGTCTCCGCCGATGATTACTTTTGCACCTAGCGCTAGCAGCTTGTTAAGATCACCTCTCGTGATGTTGTTTTGGTTTGATGGACAATATGCTGATACAATGATTGTCATCTGGTTTTAACAGTCAAAGGATGAATAATTTATTAGGAAAATTACGTATATGTATTTTTCTTTTATATCAGTCAATTTATCCAAAACTTATAAGGAAATTATGTACTATTTACCAAGAATATGCCATAACATTATATTAGGAATTACATCATGATAATATTTTGGTTCTGTGTGAAACATTTAACACGAAAGATTATTAATGTATTGTTATTTTAATGACTACTTATTAGTCACATCATTCAAGAAAAAGTAGGGACCCTTTGTACTGCATCATTTTCACGACGTCATGTTAAATCAACAAATTATCCCAATATAATGATTTTATCGTGACGTTGGACAATCATTATATTAGAAAATGTACAAATAAATTATTAGTCGTCAAATATTGTACGCAAATAATACTGTTAAATTGTTAATTTTGTGATAACGTCTTGATATATTAACATTGCAAATCGATAAAATATCCGTACATTAATATTTTATTAATCAGGTCTGTTAATTTATCGTTAGGGCAAGAATCGATTTCTCTCCGTGTGCATCTGGTTATCTATCTCCATTCTGATAACTGTAGCTTCCATATTTTATGGTACTGGGGTGATTATTCTTGTTGTTTGGAAGCCTTCTCTGGTGAGGATAGCTGTACCGCCTGCACTTCTAAATCTCCGGTCTGTTGTTGTGACACGGTCATTTCGATGTATTACAAATCCTGGCACTCTCAGTCTAGTTTGTTCGTTCAAGTGCGTCTCACTGACTAGTATTATATCAATCTGTAGGCTGTTGGACAGGTCCAATAGCTCTTCTGTTTTGGCTCGGATGCTGCAAGCATTCCATATCAGGAGTTTTAGTTCCGGAGCGTGGCTATCCATTTATGGTCTCCGTGAGTAGTTCCATGAGGACGATCATTTTTTCTGTCTTCGAGGTGCAGGTTGCGAGTCTTCCTCGCACCCTGATGAGTCCTCTTAGGAGAGACATGATGTCTTAATCATCAGAGTGCTCAGGCAGGCCTCTTTCTTGTTGTTCGGCGGGATGGTTTGGCACCACTCCGCTCGCTACGTTTGCCCAGGATCGGCCATCTGTTCTGGCCGTTGATGTTTGAGGCCTAGGCTCTGGGAATCTGCGCCTTTGGGCATTTTTTGCTTTTCTTGTAGGGCTGCGATATATGCCACTCTCTTGGGACATTCGCTGTAATTTGCAGGGTGTGCTCCCCTGCAGTTGCAGCACTTGGCCAGTTCTTCACGTGTAGTTTTGGCGCATTCTGCAGTGGCGTGCGCTCCGTCACATTTTACACACCGAGCTGTGTGGGCACAATTTCTAGACCCGTGTCCGAAATTTTGCCACCTGTGGTATTATGTGCCGTATTGCAGGTGCTTGCTCCTGTATTTAGTCATTGTGATCCTGCAGTGGCACAGGTATATCACGGCGGTCCTCAGGTGGCTTGTGTTTGTTTGTTGGCCGAAAAGTAAATCGGGTATTCCGTGCCTGGTGTGTTCATTTGAACTACCGATATGGCTGGGAAGCCTTGGGTCTCTAGGTCTTCCATTATTTCCTCGGAGGTCATCTTCGGGAGCCCCCTGATGACGGTTTTTTTTTACTTTCTCTGCCTCTGTGACATAAGTGTGGAAGGGCTTCTCTTCCTTTCGCAGGGCTACTGCGAGCATTTTGTGGCCCTCCACCGAGCTTACCACTATGCTGATGGTGCCGCCCCTGTTATGAAGGTGGCATTTCCGATGTGTCTTTTCACCTCTGGTGATTTGTCCGTGTGTCATGTTACCCGTGTTCATTATTACGGGTGGCACCCTTGTGCTCTTCCTATTAGTACTGTACGCCGCTGTGTTCGCACTTGTTTGTAGTCCTTGACCAGTGGTGGGTGTGGCTCTTTGGTTGGTGGTGGGGCCTCAACACTATTGTCGTTTCCGACTTTTAACGTCTCAAATTTGTTCTTTTGTATTATGTTGAATTTCGGCACGGGCGGCGAGTGTGGGCGTTTTGTTGCCGGTGCTCGTTTCCATCCCCTTCCTGACTCTTCCATTGGTATTGCCTCGGTGCTGGGCCCGGGCGTCGTGGAGGGGGTTCTTGTGAAAACGAATTCCACTTTCTTTGTTATGGGGTTAATGTCATACCCGATAGCTCCCGTTGGGAATATTTTGGGTATTTCTACCGCTTTATGGTTTATGGGCCTGTACCTCCTGGTCCTGTTTAGGTATCCTCTTGAGGTTTTCATTTTTATGGTTTTGTCCATGTCTTGCTTGATGAGAGAAATCTGTTATCAGAGAATGAAAGATTATTTTTGTCTATTTTTGCCTTGGCAGTTTTTTGTCTCGAAAAGGCAGTTGTCGTAGATCAGTGAGCAGTTTTTTAAGGTTGCACTGAGGAGGGAGGACTGATTGCCTCGGGCACCAATGGCACCAGTAGCCTCAATCCGCCACAATTCAGTGCCTCCTTTTCAACCTCGTCTGTTTTCTGTGCTGACAGTGTCCCAATCCGCCGTGGAACCAAGCTTGTCAATCCGCCAAAAAATCAGACTTGTCGTGAAAAAGGCTCAAAGTCAATTTTTTTCTCTTCCTGTAACTCGGTCGGTAAAATAAATATTTTACAAACGATTTATTTTTCTTTGTCGAATCGTCCATAGATGTCAATAGTAATCAAATTTTAGACGGTATCTGGGTTTTATAAAGAAATAACTACTTGGTCCCAACCGTGGGGCCATACGCTTTTTGAGCAGGATTTTTCCGCGCCAAGAGGTTAAAACTCCTCTCTATGTGCAGAGGAGCGCCTCATCCTTCGCACAACTTAAAAACCTTTTTATCAGATTACGATTGCGGGACAGCCATTTCAGTTGGAGAATGCATTACGATTTTAGACAGCGTTTTCAATGCAATTGGAGGTTAAGTATTAGATTTAGTTAGTTACTTACTTTGAATTCCATTTAATATTAAAAAAAATTACTCAACTGTCTAAAGCATGTAGGTAATGATAACATTATGAAACAAATATGATCAAACTTACCATCAAACGATTCTTGGTAGCTTTCCATTCCCCATTTCGCTAACAAATCAAGCGTATATCGTATTTATGTTAAATTGGAAAAATGTGGATAAATGATAAAAACAACAAACAGACGCGACTACGCAACACGGTATACCGCTCTGCACTCACACCAAGGAGGAAGTGTACCGCCAATGTCACGCCTATCTATATTGGGTAGAAACGCATTTTTTAACAGGACGTAATTGTACAATATACATAATTTTCACGACGTCATGTTAAATCAACAAAGCATCCGAATAAAATGATTTTATTGTGACTTTGGACAATCACTTTACTAGGAACTGTCCGAATAAATTATTGGTCAAATCAAATATTGTACGCAAATAATACTGTTTAATTGTTGATTTTGTGATAACGTCCTGATATGTTGATATTACGAATCGATAGAATATCCGTTCATTGATATTTTATTAATCGGGCCTGTTAGGGCAAGAATCGATTTCTCTCCGTGTATTGTTGAGCCTCAGGTGGAACAGACACGGTACTTTCTCACAGGGGAGAGAGAGCTGGGTCTTGGCGAAGGAGATCTAGTTCTTAAACAGTCGAAATTTGCCCGCTTCGATACCGATTATGAGTGACACTTACAAACTTTAAATAAAAATACAGTCCTAGAAATTAAACTCGAACGCAATAAATATCTATTAATTGGCCAATTTCTATTCTGGATGTACTTTTTTTCGATTGGCAACATCGTTTTTGTTCTCAATTGTTTTTGCCCGCCATGTTTTATAATTGAATAAGACATTCGTATAAACGGATCCACGAATGAAGTGGAGATATTCCAAATGAATAAAATTTTTTACCGGAACTATTTTTCTTGAACGGCCTTCTCGTTATTCATCTGCTTGGGAGTACCACGACAAATGCAACATTTTTGTGATACTTTGATAGAGTGCTACAATTTTTCCCCCACCATTGTAAAAAGAAGCGTGTGCTCTACCACTAATTCCTTGCCACCTATATTTATATTTGGTGTCGTCAATTTCTCAAAGAAAATTGTCTAGGATTTTGCCAAATAATAGAATTATTGGAGACCTTGAAAAGCCGTTCTGGCACAAGTGATATTGATAACAGACTTTCGTCACTATAGTCTGCATCATATAGTATACCAGGGGTGTTAGTTGAAGTTTGCCGGTTTTTTCAATAAAGAAAACGCTTAATTCTCAAGGGAATCTCAAAAACTTTTTATTCAAAGTATTGACCATCGGATTCTATACATTTTGCCCATCTTTGAGGCAAATCATGGATACCATTCCAAAAAAAGAAATTCTCTTTCGAGGCAAACCATTCGACGAGCAATTTTTCGACTTTTTCAAAATTGGCGAAGCGCTGCTCTGCGAGTGAGTGTCCCATCGATGCGAAAAGGTGATATTCGGACGGGACAAGGTCTGGAGAGTACGGCGGGTGCGATGATATTTCCCAATTCAATGCTTTGATAGTGTTCTTCACTACTTAAGCTGTATGAGGCGGTGCGTTGTCATGTTGTAGGATAACTTTGCCATGTCTTCGGGCCCATTCCGGCCGTTTTTCAATCAACGCATGATTCAAATTGATAATTTGTTGTCGGTAGCGATCCGTATTCACCGTCTCACCAGGTTTTAATAACTCGAGGTACACCACACCACACTGGTCCCACCAAACACAGAGCATTGTCTTACGGCCAAAGCGATTTGGCCTTGGAGTCAATGGGCCGGCCTCACCAGGTGAAAGCCATGATTTTTTCCGCTTCGGGTTCTCAAAATAAATCCATTTTTCGTCCCCCGTGACAATTCGATGCAGAAAAGATTTCCTTTCGAACCTTTGAAGCAGCATTTCATAAATGGTTTTTCGATTTTCGATTTGTCTCTCGTTCATTTGGTGTGGTACCCATTTTCCATACTTTTGGATCTTTCCCATGGCTTTTAAACGTTGGCTTTGTCCGGGTCCTTCCGTCACATCCTCATTTAGTAATCAAATGATATGTTTGTGAATGATCGTGAAATGTCGAATTAAAAACATCAGCTTTTATAGTGCAGATTCGGTCAGTTATTAAGTCTAATAAGTCCTTCAGCTTTATTCGGTAGATATGTCCTTTAACCAATTCCTCCGGTGGATAGCACAGCTTTTTAGTTTCTTGCACTAAATAGTAAGATGGTAAAGAAGTGGTACCAAATTTTTTCATATGGTGGCGGAGATTTTTATATTGCGTTGAACTTAAATTCACATGGTATTTTGTACAATGCTGTCACTTCTGCTAATTTAAAAAAATATGTGTTTGTTACTCTTCTAGGTTAAGCGAAAGTGACTTCTTTTAGTATGTTGGGAGCGTCTTTCCTTCCCGAAGCTCGTAGTGATATTTGGGCAGCAAGGGCTATTGCACTTGTTCTAGTTTCCATTAATTCCATCGCTTTTCGTTTTTTCACAGATATTGCCCAGTCCTCAAACAACTTCTTTGGGCATCTTTGTCGATGATGCCTTGATGATGACGATGAACTAGTTGACGGAATATTCTCGTAAAATCTAAGAGGTAATTTCACATTACTATACAGCTATTTTATGTATAGGTTTTCAAATCTTCTGCAGTGTTTATTAGATTTTTCCCATTTACCACTTATTTCAGAGCTAGTTGCACTGACCTGAACTTGCAACTCTCGAAAATCGTCTTTGTTCATATTCAGCTTTGCTTAAGAGCAATTTGACTATGGAATATTGTACATCTTAAACGAAATTAAGATTTGTTTTTAATATATCTACACTCGGGTAATTGAATTATAGACGATTTCTTTATAAGACGTTTATTTTCAGACTTCAGACAAGTTCAAGTTATACGATAGACTGCCCAGCCGACCAGCCCGCCACAATGCTACCAACCTAAGCATGGTATTTTCGTTTTCACAACTACCAACATGACAGATACATAACGTCCTTTCATCCTTGCATTTTTTTTTTTTTTAAAGTTTTATTAGATTTTTGGGAAAGACAATAACAAAAGAACTTACAGGTAATCACCACGATTAAATCTTACAGGGGGTTTCACAACCCTGCCAGACCTAGTTGTGACATCATTATTTCCACTAGTGTTGGGTAAAGGTTTAATAGCATTATTTTCTTGACTTCCCAAGTCGTACCATTCATCTGGATTCTCATAACTAGATTTTGACTTGAGACAACGTTTTTTATTTGGTTAACATGAACCGTTTTTTACCTCTCCGATTAATTGAATTAGATAAACCCATGGACTTAATTTTAACTTGATAATTCCCTGAAACCATTTCATAGGACTTTTCGGATGTCTTAAATAGACCAAAACATAATCATTTTCCTTATACTCTTTTAATGTATTTTTACTGGACATTTTGTGAATTATTACTTTTGTTGACATGATTTTCTTTT
>JAHDVE020007957.1:0-13918 GCA_022606495.2 Halesus radiatus | reverse complement strand
TTGATAATTTATTACACTTGATCCAGATGTTATTAATTTGTGGTTTAGTATAAAATGCACTAATTTAAGCTAAAATAAACTTTATTAGAATGTCTCTACCATAAGGTGAAATCTGACCAAATCTAACTATACTCAACAGCGTTCTTCTTATTTTTATACTGTTCCATTTGGTTTAACCCCACATTCGCTCTATCTGTTGGGTTAGGCTAGGTTAGGTTGAGAGGGCCATGTATAAAGGTCTATTCACATTTACCAGCACTTTCATTGAAATACCGGTAGAACAAGGACAGCATTCCCACCTGACGCCTGCACTCTAAAGATTGCAATCCGTTTGTTATAAAACTGCCTCTAGATACATAACAGGTTAAAGATTGCAGTATATTCTAAGACTGTCAGTTATTTTTGCAGAGTATGGTTAAGAGGTAAGGAGTTATGATTTTCACCTGCAGTTCTGGTTCGAACTTCAAAGACTCCTCATCAATGGAAGTGACATAAATGGGGCTCAGGAACTCCGGAGGATTGTCGTTGGTGTCGTAAAGGGAGATTTTCAAGGGCACTGTTGTGGTCATGCCAGAACCATCATCGTCTGTTGCCTGGAAAAATAAATCAGTCAATAAAAAAATTGACGTATTATCAAAACAAGACCATAACACAACCGTAAATTTGATAGTCAATAGGCTTTCCCACACGTATGCTTTAGCGCGCACTTCTCGATCAGCGCTTCAGGAAGCGTGTAGAAAAGTCCGCAAAAGTAAAGTTCGCTAAAGAAAAGTCCGCTAAAGTAAAGTTTGCTAAAGTAAAGTCTGCTAAAGTAAAGTCCGCTAAAGGAAAGTCCGCTAAAGTAAAGTTCGTTAAAGTAAAGTCCGCTAAAGTAAAGTTTGCTAAAGTAAAGTCTGCTAAAGTAAAGTCCGCTAAAGGAAAGTCCGCTAAAGTAAAGTTCGTTAAAGTAAAGTTCGCTAAAGTAAAGTTCGCTAAAGTAAAGTCCGCTAAAGTAAAGTCCGCTAAAGTAAAATCCGCTAAAGTAAAGTCCGCTAAAGTAAAGTCCGCTAAAGTAAAGTCCGCTAAAGTAAAGTCTGCTAAAGTAAAGTCCGCTAAAGTAAAGCATCGGTTTGCATCATTTTGGTACTTTTTTGCGCAGGGTCTGAAATACGTACAATACTTCTTGTATATCATAATATTTAATTGTATCTACATATCTAAAATCCGCTAAAGTAAAGTCCGCTAAAGTAAAGTCCGCTAAAGTAAAGTCTGCTAAAGTAAAGTCCGCTAAAGTAAAGCATCGGTTTGCATAATTTTGGTACTTTTTTGCGCAGGGTCTGAAATACGTACAATACTTCTTGTATATCATAATATTTAATTGTATCTACATTGTTAATAGTACAAAAAGTAATTCAATTCTGGCAGGTTATAACTCTTCAAAAAGTAGCTAAATAGGTACATACAAATAGATCCAAAAATTTATACCTTTAATGTGTCGATGTTTTGTTCTGTTAAATTTTGTAGAGTAATAAATTATAGATTGGTACGAGTTTTATTTTCGTTCCGTTCAGCGGGTATATTCACATTTAAAAAAATTATATTTTCCGATTCGGTAAACTTGGGAAATTGCATTAGCCGTGTTTAGTAACCAGACCTGAATAGCCAACCAACAATATTTCCAACCGTCCTCTTTCCCATCTCCACTTTCTTAAGCCTCACAATATACCTCAATTCAGGGATACCATAGTCCCACTGGCTCAGGGCATTTAGAACTCTTGTGCGGTAATCATACAAAATTTTTAACCACCTGATTCTAGAATAATGAAAAGCCCGGCTGCTTTTAGAAAGGAAATTTTTCAAGCGTGAACCCGATCAATAACCTTATTTGTAAAGTTAATATATTGTCACCTTGTAGTTCAAGAAGAAGTCGGGCCTGGCCTCAGAGTCAAGACACGGGGCCAGTCCAGGGGTGGGGCAGAAGGCCAGGGTGATCACACCCGTCCTGTTGTCCACCGAGAACAGTTCCGCACCGTTACCAGAGAGCTCGTACACGATTCCCTCCGTACCGAATCTGTAATATTAAAAAGTCAATATTGGACATGATGACTAACCTTGCATTTTTGCAAAAAATGGAGAAAGTTTTGATGTTTTTTTTTTGTACATAACTGTTACACTGCATGTGAAATCATGGAGTGGCATAGGAGTGCTGGTCCCAGAGAGACCGAGATGTCCTGAGTTCGTTATTTTCTGTGTCTTTTCTGTTTCACATTTCATTTGAGATTTGTTTATATTATCTTCAATGATCAAAAAATATTATAAGCTTCAATAAGTTATTCGAATAAAAATTGAATATTAATCCTACTAGACTTCAAAAAATCAATAGATGTCCCATATAAAATAAAATCGGATGTGTATATCCGAGACACTGTCTAGATAGCAAATAAATTCGGGTAGGATCTTGTAGTCAATATAGAAAGATAGCAGTCAAAAATATATGGGAATTAATTGAAGGTGGACAGTTCTTAAATCGAAGTACGATATCGATAAAACTGAAGGAGAACAATGGGGTGGCATTACCTCAGTGGATAAGAGTGCTGGTCCTGGATAGATCGAGAGGTCCTTGGTTCAAGTTCGAGATACGACTGTTACCTTTTTATTTTCCGTTTCACATTTCATTTATCTTCAATGATTAAAAAAATATATTTTACAATGAGTTTTATAAGCTTCAATAAGTTAATAAAAATTTGAAACAATTTAAGCTTGTGTAAGGAAAATTTCCTGGTCGTATAATTTCGAGAAATATGGATTAGAATTGGCCAACAAGATCATGATTTGACAGCATGTGACTTCTTTCTTTGGGGTTTTTTGAAGTCATGTATGTATGCCAATAAGCCACTATCAATTAGTGAGCTTAAGGCGGAGCTCCAACGTGTCATTGCCACAATTGAACTAAAATAATGCAATGACATTATCTTAAATTTCATCAAAAGAGCAAGAGTTTGCGAGGATAGTCGTGGTGTGCATTTGTCTGACATATTATTCCATGCATTGTCGAAACATTTGTGCTTTACAACGAAATAAAAATATGATCACTTTTCAAATATATAATGTACTTAAATCAAAAATTAAATCCGGCATTCTTATTGGGACAGCCTTTGTTCACGCGAGTTCACCAGTATCTACTTTCATATAATGCGTGCGATTGTGTGTATTTCTTTTGCCCCTCCCCCTCTTGTTTGACCTTCGTCCATCAGTCCAAAACAAATCACCGCAGCGACCAGTTCTGACCAACCGCGCCGCAACGAGTCCTGACCAACCCGCAAGAGCCACCTGTATTGACGTAATCCGCGATTCATCCTTGAAACCGGTGAGTCCCTTCTTTTACCGCTTCCATCTACATTGTTCCTCCATCCCTTTATATACAATCACAATCTCAAAACCATTCTGATAATTAATATTTTGCCTATGACAAAACACACTTCCTGATTAAATTAAATATGCTTAAAAGTCTAATACGATAAAAAATGTTATTGATGATTTAAAACATGTCAACGTTACCTTGCATGATCTCTGTCTATAGCTGTGATGGTCAGAACGTGTGTGCCAGGAGGCGCTTGCTCAGACGTGACGGCGGTGTACGTCTCCTTCTTGAACATGGGGGCGTTGTCATTGACGTCAGTCACCGTCACTGTGACAGTGGCGGTCGACGACAGGCGTGGAGATGTGTAGGACTCTTCGGCTATCACCTGTTATATACAAATATGCACTTATTAATTAATACATGGGTCTCATAGACTACTGTCCAAACCTCTTGAAAACCAGGTAACTACTCAAAAAGGATGGAAATTCACTGAGAGAGCTAGGACTATTAAAAGGACACAGATAGTTTGTAGAGCTTTTAAAAGGAATCTGTCACCTCAGCAACTACTCAGTGTGAAAGGAAAGTCACCAAGAGAACTATTTAGTAAGACTATTAACACTGACACTGCCACTTCCGGGGCCCTAGCACGGTCAAATCGATAACTTAACAATGTCGGATCTATAAGGTTAACTAACAATGATTTTATATCCATTTCCCAAGCGCGGTTGCGCTCGTTAGGTGGGTCAATAGCCAAGCTGATATTGACTATGAAATAAATGAGAAATCGAAAATAAAATAAAACCCTGGCGGATATTGTCTATGGATCGGCATTCCTAAATGTGAAACATACATGCAAACAAATTGACAATGTCGAATGAATGTTTACCAAGATATCATAATAATATCACTCACTTTTAATACACATTGGCAGCCCGCGCTACAAAAAGTACATGCGGGTGCCAATGTATATTATTTTTAAAGTAATTAACCAATTAATAATGAGGTAATAATCTATGGCGTAAGACATGCCTTGATGGGAAAAAGACTCAGATACTTGAAGAATTGAATACCATGTAGTGAAACCAGGAGACCACTAAACACCCAATTACTAACCCTTGTGAACTTTACTAAAGAGATTGGACTAAATTACTGTCAAAGGAATACGGTGAAACACAATAGGCTTATGGCCTAAGTGCTTACGGGAGAAATGCAGACCATCTCCGTAACAATAATTATAATAAGAGAATCTTGAGAAATTTTATCCAGACGTAGAGTGAACTCCGATTTCAAAAGATTTGAGGATGTCACTTACGAGGATGATGAATTTCCTCTGGTTAGGGTTCTCATAGTCCAGGGTGAAGTTGGCCAACCTGAGGCTGACCTGGGTGGTGCCGGTGGCTTCGGTGGGCTCCACAATGAAAGCCCCCGACACATCGGACAGGCGCAGAGAGAATGCTGAGTTTTCACCCTGGAAGAAAATAATTCTGTCATTTTCATCCAAACGATTGTTTCTTAATTTTTTGTTATTAGTGCATTGTTAGAAAAAATATATATTACATACATAATTTAATATTATTTAACACATTTAAAGACCATGAGAGGCGATTAAAGTCAATATAATAAAGAGCTGACCAAAGGCATTCTTATTATTCCAATTTCAGAAATATGACACAATCAGATTTTATATAGCACCGGATTTATAAGATACATGCTGTATTAATAGTTACTGATATCATTTGAAATTCATTAAGATGAAACAAAATTTTTTCTTGAGACTGATTGAGGAAGATTTAGATTTATCAGATGTTGACCAATCCCTGATAGAAGAGGAATAATTGTTACGAAACAGTATTATAATTTTCGATTTACAGAGTGTAACAGCAAGTACCCGGCAAACTTTAACCAGTGATTCCTGAGCACATTTGGAGTAAAAAAACGTAGATGCCATTTTGCTGACTGATGACAACAAAAAAAAAAATTCATCACATATCGCAACAGATCACGTGATACGAGTCTCGTCTGTACCGTGCTGCGGGAGCGAGACGGAGTATGTATCACGTGATGCACTAGGTTATACCCAATGGCAATGAGAACGGGTCGTTTTACTACTCGTTCTTGTGTTCAACAGGTCGACTGTGGAATGATCTGCCGGCCTCTGTGTTTCCTCCATCCTACAACATGGGTCTCTTCAAGACCCAAGTTCACTCCTTCCTATCCTCTAAAAGACCCTCCACACAGCATCCCCAAAGATGATATAGGCCTTGAGGGAAATTATTTCCCTCAGAGTCTCCTGTGTGGAGTTACTGTAAAAAAAAAAAAGTGGTGACGAGTGTTGGAAAAATATTTTTTTTGTTTTTAATTGAAAAAAAATTTCATCGACTAGCAATACATTTTTTACTCCATATAAGCTCAAGAATCACTAGTTAAAGTCTGTCGGGTACATGCTGATACACCCTGTATACTTCCAGTAGAATGTTTTATGGGTGCCAGTAAAATGTTATAAACAAAAATCAAATGACTATATGCAGACTGTTCAAAAATAATATTGCCAGTGGTAAGATTCTGTAACTAATTATCATAGTGATAAAAAGCTTACCAGATCCGTGTCAGTAACGGTCATGTTCAGGTTAGGCAGCAGAGTTCCGAATGGGATGTTCTCTGGGATTTCCACAGAGTACTCCTTGCGGTTAAACCTCGGTGGCTCGTCATTAACATCCCGGATTGTGATGGTGACGGTTGCCAGGGTTGTTGTCAAATTGCTGTCAATTGGACGGTCATCTACAATCTCTCGAGCCTGAAAAAAGAATAAATTTTGTGAGTATCAGTGAATAAAAAAAGATTGTGAAAATGGTTATAAAGATTAGTTACGGTCGTTCTTCCCAACCTTACTAAGCAACTGCTGAGCCGAAATTTTGCCATAGCACTGTTCAAATGCACAAATTTACCTTTCCCAACGAAATTCTCAGTCAAACTTGCGATCATCTTAAGTTAACGATGTCTGTGGATTAAAGTTCTCCTCAGTAAAAGACTAGTTATAAAAAGAGTCAACAGAGTGTCAAATGACAGCGTTAACGTCAAATGTCATAGATATCTATGGTCAAACATCATTCGTTTCGCGAACTATTTTTTGTACCTATTGTTTATTGACAATTTTGAATATGGAGAGCGAAAATGAAGATATTTTTAATGTAATACCAATAGCGGGTATGGACAGCGAATATAAAGACAGCGACGATGAAGATATTATTGACAATTATTGATTGAAAATTGAAAGAACGCACGAAAGACAAACGTCAAAAAAGTCTACTTCCGTTTTCGCGGCATTAGTAAAAGTCAAGCTAACACTTTATTTTTAACATATACGTTTTTAAATATAAAATGTTGGTGTTTGTCTTACAATGTTTAAGACAAATAATATCCATTCATAATAAATACAAAATTAACTCATCTATGTTAATTTTACATCGAAAGTTTTTACTTTGATGTCATTTTATTGACTATGAACGTGTGGGGGTACAATTATATTTTCCATAGAAGTGGACCAGTCCTTCATAGACAATGTAGGAAGTTCGAAGATAAAAAATGTTTGGAGATAGTCAAATAGAGCGAATACTTAACAAAACACTTGGCTGATCGGCGGCTCAGATTGATCATTCGAAAAGTTGGGGAGAACGGCTGTTAGTGCCTGTCAAAGAAATAAGTGGTTGCTGACAATAAGGAACGCCAGTGAAAAACATTACGACTCTAACTCCCTACCTGTACGAACGTACGTGATATGGCCGCTATATTATCGCCCGAACGCAACAAGTCGTATCCTGTTCAGGTAAAAAAAACTATACCCGAAACCCACAAAACATTTGTATACGTCAATTTTGTTCCTGCGTCATCTCGTTTAGTATTTCGAGGTCAGCCGAAACTAACGGATGTGTTCTGGTATTTTCGTCTCTCCCATAGTAATATTGTAAACATGTTTTGTAATTGCAGAATCTAATGAAAAAAAAACAAATGTGTTTTTACCTACTTTTTTAATAATAACTCGAAGGATGGGCGGTTAAAAAAATATTAATCAAAGAACGCCGATTCAAAATATGTAAGTTTTATTATATTTATAATTACATGTAGAATTAATAAATCACTATTGTAGCCGACGTGATCATCGATTGTTCATTATCATGATTCTTCCTAATTTTGCGACATTATGTTATCTTCGTAATTTATATTGTACCATTAGCTTATTATCTCGTGCCATTGTATCTTATGTAAGATTTATAATATTTGTTTCATCTCATAGTGTTATCGACGTGATGGAACCACACGGGAATTTCCCGACTCCGCAGGAGCACAGTACCGTGTGGCAGACTTTCCTATCACTTCGATAACACATCCGACTCCGCGACAGCACGATACCGTGTTGCGGGTTTTTGACAATGCAACTAACCCCGTAGCAGCGCAGTACCGTGCACGGACCCCCATTTACATGTCTGCCTCAGCAGCGCCCCTGGTGTTGAAAACTTGTATCACTTTGTAATGATATAAAAGCGAAAATTTCTGAAAATAAACCAGTCACACTCGGACGAGCAATCGTGACTCGTACCCAGTCACATCTTGTAACGAAAGAAAGTCTTTCATTTCTCCTGCCTCCCACCTGAAGGATTCCTGAACCTGCCTCAGGGATAGTCGGCCCCGTACCCCCAGAAGCATAGAAAGTGACTTGACCAGCACCCTACATGTTTACAGTCTTGTAACGACAATGGTCGCTTACAACTATATTTACATACAAGCGATTAAAATCGAAAAAGACTTAAAAGCCCTGTGATTGGTCAGCGGGTTTTGCCAGAATTTAGGCAGCTCCTTCACAGGTCACTTGGTGTTGTGCATTAAGAATATGGGCAATGTTCCGCGTACGGGTCACCACTGCTGTATAAAGTATTCATGTTTTTTTTTAAACTCGTCTTAATTATTTATTTTGGGAGTTGTTGATTTCAGACCGACCCATGTCGGAGCGACCTTACTTCTACGCAAGTGTCATACGACTAAAACTACATGTGTATGACGTCACGCATGCCCTGTCAGATTTCGAGCGTTTCGGAATGATATCAAAAATTCTAACTTTGAAAATTATTTTAACTATGAGAATGACATTAAAAAAAAATGCTGGCATTTAAGTTATAATGTGAATAGACAAAAAATACAAACAAAATTGACTGCAGTTACTTCTTGGAGATTTGATATTATTAGGGCAATCTTAACATTACAGAAATCATCCTAGAACCTGGAACAACTCAGCGAAACTGTAGTGCGAAGCCACGAAGTGTGGTGCCTTTCCCTACTATATATTTCATTAATCTTTTCGTGGGTTTTTAATTGAGTAATCATATATTATTTGTCCGTCTAATGTTGATCAAGATATTTAAGTTTTCTTCTTTTTACAACTACATAGTGTAGCGTAAAAATGATACGACGGCTAATGTTCTCTCATCTCAAGATTCGTGGGTGAGAATGATGGTGAAGCACAGGGAAGTGGGATGTATTGATTGATACAGTAAATAAAACCCTTGTAAAAGGAAAGAACATAAATTTAATGATTCTATAACCACGTCTATCATGGTTTAGCAAAGAAAAAGAGTAAAGAGAAGGATTGATCCCAACACGAAAAGGTTCAAACAATAATTGATGGCTCTCATGGTCCGACTCCTCTCCTCAGCATCATGGAAGGCCTCTCCAGGTCCAGATGCTCACCGATCGTAGTAATCTCCAAAAAGAAGTCTAGGACGACTCTTCTGAAGCGCCATCCGCCATAGCCTCTTCCGTGGGGTCCAGACAATGGAATATGCAGATGCTACCTTATGTCCTTTTTGGTCCGCTCATCACTTCTTCCGAGATTTTCACCAAAGCAGCAGGCACGCGCGGTTTGGCTTCATCGCCTCACAATCCGGCCATCGATCAATCAATAAAACAAAAAACACACCCACTTCGGGCAAATTTTGTAGACGCCCTCCGACGTCAAACAAAATAGAAAATCAAAAACATAATCTCTCCCAACAAACACACGTCGATCACGACCGCTCCAGTCAGGTTATATCGCCCGCCATGTTGAGTTGCTCCCTCCCGTCTCCCGTCTCCCATAGACATCCTCTCACCAATCTCTTCCGTAGACAATTATCCCAATCATAGACTCGGGGTCAGTATTTACGTTACAATTCCCCGCTTCCCCGTAAAAATTTTATGCCGCGAAGTGAAGTAAAATTTGACCTAACCTTCCTCTCTACTCTTTTCAATTACAGAAAAAACTGAAAACAAAGAAAACAAGTAACAACCAATATAAAAACAAAAATCAAAATTGACAAACAAAATGGTATATCTTAGTATGACAATACACAAAAAAATCAAGTTGTGATACATTGGTGGTTAAGCATAACCGAAAAGCAAGGAAACACTTCATACTTATAATCCTCAAGCAACTTATAAAATAAATAAAAATAAACAAGTTACATGAACCAAACACTTCCTCACTTTATGAGAGTCAATTTCTCTAGGTTAACACTTGTGAGGTTTGGAGAACTCAAGCTCCCACTTCAAAATTTTCAAAAAAATTATTTTTATTATTAATAATACCCTACTTAACTAATCCTCTCTTCCTCTTAACAAAAAAAATTACAATTACCATGCAGTTTCAACAGGGTTTTTTTTTTTTTTTTTTTTTTTATATATGTATCTAAAGAATTAGACACAGTATACCAATATCCATTGGATAGTTTGCGTATTCACCTCCAAAAATTTTCCTCGTCGTATAGTTATAGAACTATTTGGTTGTCATTTAGCCATTGCTAAATAGTATAAAGATGAGGGTTTACATGTTACAATACCTATCTATTCGTGTGGTTTCAAACAAGTACATTTGTCAATATCTATATATATAAACTTGCAAAGTACAATTTCTCTCGAAATTTTACATCTTCCTATCTTTTCAAATTGGTGCTCGATTTTTTTTTAATCAAAAATCGACACTGGTTACACAAAAATACTTGATAAATTTACGCTGGTGTTAGCAGTGTAAAAATAGTACATATTTACTAAACCTATTGGACAAATCAACTTAAAAAAATACTTATCAACATATTATAAACAGTGGTATTACTAGATCTAAACTATCTACTAATCATCTTCTCCTGTTCAAGGAGGCAGAAGATGTTTACTCCAAATTGGTAAATATTTGTTTGTTGTGTGCATGCATTAGCAGTACTACACTTGATACTTAATACTAATATTATTACAAAAAAATCATACTTTCTAAATGTCTATACTATATTCTTTAAGGAAAGAGATACCAACTTACTTTAGACATAATTATAAACTTAGAATATACATTAAACATTATAGTTACTAATTAACAATTAAAACTATTTTATTATCTGTGTGAAAGAAAGTAGCTCAAAATCTCCCAGACAGAATATATTAACTATCCTTTTCGAGTGTGTCGTAGTAATCTCCAAAAATTCTAATTTAACTTTTACTCCGGTGCACTCCAAAAGCATAATTTTACCTACGGCTAAACAAATTAAATACAAAGAATACCTACTATAAATATATACATATTGTCAGGTAACACACCATCAGACCGGTAACCGATTTAACTTTCATTTAGAGTATTCGGAATTATTAGAGGTAATTAACCGATATACCGTAGCGACAACAATAATATCCGATATATATGTATATATCATGAAAATTCTTAAGTTTAATTTTCGAGGTACACTATTGGTATGTACCTATGTAAAAAAATAATCAAAATTATTATAAAAACAACAAAAAAAATCAATCCCCGTTTTTTTTTTGTTGTTTATTTTGTTAGGGCGCCACTGATCTAAAAGATCAGAGAAACAAATAATATGTTTCTATTCTAGTCTAATGAGGATAAGTGTCAAAAAAAATATCATCAATAAATTAGAATTTGTGTTTATTCTGAGCACCTGTATTGAAGGTACCAAACTCCAGTACATGTGACCACAATAACACCTTTAAAGAAACAAGTGAAGCGACATGAAGGGTTGGTAGTCCCACATGCTACCACACTGGCTTCTTACAAGAAAATTAACCTAATACTTAATCTAAACGAACTATATCCTTAACATGAAAATTACCTACTACTTTGCCTTGCATATCCGCAAGGGTATAAACTAAGTTAGAGACTTTGGTTTTAACAACATTTTGTACAAACCTCGGAGCTAATTTATGCGAAAAGAAATTGGGTCCACTGGACTGGACAAAATTTTTCCGCCACACAATATCTCCCACCTCATAATTTACCGATTTGCGACGTAAATTATAATGCTTTGCATTCTTTCTATAAGCCTGTAACAGAGCCTCTGAAACTTTTTCATATATAGGAGCCAAGTCCTCTAATTTCTTAGCAAAGTTTTCTCTCGATTCTTCTAGACTTGAGTCCGATACGCCTGTCGAGACATAATTTTTGTGAAAATTACCATTAATGACCTGTTCACGACCGTGCATCAAGAAGAAAGGCGTATAACCTGTTGCAAAATTTACCGAATTATTTAGGGCTGACTGAATATGTGGCAGAAATCTGGACCAATTACGCTGGTCAGACTCGGACAAAATAGACAGTGCTGTACCTATTGTTTGGTTATAGCGTTCGACGACATTGTTTTGAGGTGTGTAAAATGCGTTGTAAAAGGTGGAGGCACATTATAATCAGACAGTAACTGTTTAAATTCTTTAGATATAAATTGTTTACCGTTGTCGCATACAAATGTTTGTGGAACGCCATGAACAAGAAAAATGTGCTGTTCTACATTTTTTACAATACTTTTTGTGGTAGCATTTCTAAGCGGAAAAATCCAGGTATATTTAGAGAACACATCTACGATTGACAATATATACATAAACCCAGAGTAACTACGTGGCAGTGGACCGACTAAGTCTATTGAAAGCATTTGCATGGGTCTGGTTACAATCTTAGGATTTGAAGAGATGCCCGCTGGCGCAGATGTATTGATTTTATGTGCTTTGCATGTCTTACATCGATTAACAAAATTCTTAACATCCTGGTACATTCCTGGCCAATAAAAATGTAAATGCACCTTTTTGTAAGTTCGAAATACTCCCGGATGGCAAGAAAGATCCGCTTCGTGTTCTTGTTTTAATATTTCGGTTCGCTTTTCAAAAGGAACAACCAGCTTCCACGCCGTATCTTCACAAAGAGCGAAACGAGTTTTGCTATGCCTAAAGAGATCATTACCCCTAATTTGAAAATTGACAAAACGTTGGGGTGAATTTTTACAGTTTGTAAATAATGTGTTGTACCATTTATCGTTTGTTAAATGAATCGTGGTAGGTATATCCGTTGATGTCACTAATGCTACCTCCATGCGCGACAGTGCGTCCGGTACCGTATTTAGTTTACCTTTTCTATGAACAACGTCGAAAGAAAATTGAGAAAGACGAGTTGACCAACGAGCTAAACGACCTGTGGGGTTTGTTAGAGAAACTAACCACTGTAGGCTCGAGTGGTCCGTAATTACAGTAAAGTGTGTTCCTTCAACATACGGTCTGAAATGAGTGACAGAGTCTAGAACCGCAAGTAGCTCGCGCTCCGTAACACCATAATTACGTTCATGAACGTTTAAGCAACGCGAAAAATAACTTACCGGGTGTTCTTCACCATTAAAATTTTGTGTTAATACACCGCCTATCCCGACTGCGCTAGCATCACAATGTATTACAAATGGTAATTTGAAGTCAGGACAGTTAATAACCGGCGCTGTTGTCAGTGCCTCTTTTAATTGGTTAAACGAATTTTCCGCTGCCTTGGACCATACAAAATTGCTTACTCCTTTCCTTGATCCTGTAAGTTTAGTCAGAGGAGCTGCTATCGTGGAAAAATATTTAATGAAACGACGATAATAACCGCATAATCCTATGAAAGCCTTTATTTGTTTTGAGTTCTTCGGGATCGGGTAATTTTTAATGCATTCTACTTTAATGGGATCTGTTCTCAGTCCTTCCGAATCTACAATATATCCCAAATACTTTAACTCCTTTTTACAAAATTCGCTCTTTTTTTAAGTTTATTGTTAGTCCGGCTTCTTTTAAACGATAGAAAACCTTCTGCAAAAGCTTTAAGTGCGATTCAAAATTTTCCGAAATTAATATTAAATCATCTACATATCCAAATACGTTATCATCAAATTCTGGGCCAAACAGTTTATCAATTAAACGTTGCAATTCACTAGGTGCATTTTTTAGGCCGAAGGGCATACGCGTAAACTCATAAAGACCATACCCCGGAACAACAAATGCCGTTACAGGAGCTGAAGATTCATCTAGAGCAATTTGCCAGAACGCTGTCGAGAGATCTATAGAAGAGATGAAACGCGCACCCCGTAGCTTATCTACAATCCGAGATACATAAGGTAGTGGGTATGAATCTCGCCGAATGACGCCATTAATTTTACGACTGTCTAGGCAGAATCTCGCAGAACCGTCTTTCTTTGTTACCAACAGAACCGGGCTTGACCAAGCCGAACGTGATGGACGCACAACTCCCAAAGCTAACAT